>CAXFYD010000158.1:0-2500 GCA_964006365.1 Trididemnum miniatum | reverse complement strand
TAGGGTTAGGGTTAGGGTTAGGGTTAGGGTTAGGGTTAGGGTTAGGGTTAGGGTTAGGGTTAGGGTTAGGGTTAGGGTTAGGGTTAGGGTTAGGGTTAGGGTTAGGGTTAGGGTTAGGGTTAGGGTTAGGGTTAGGGTTAGGGTTAGGGTTAGGGTTAGGGTTAGGGTTAGGGTTAGGGTTAGGGTTAGGGTTAGGGTTAGGGTTAGGGTTAGGGTTAGGGTTAGGGTTAGGGTTAGGGTTAGGGTTAGGGTTAGGGTTAGGGTTAGGGTTAGGGTTAGGGTTAGGGTTAGGGTTAGGGTTAGGGTTAGGGTTAGGGTTAGGGTTAGGGTTAGGGTTAGGGTTAGGGTTAGGGTTAGGGTTAGGGTTAGGGTTAGGGTTAGGGTTAGGGTTAGGGTTAGGGTTAGGGTTAGGGTTAGGGTTAGGGTTAGGGTTAGGGTTAGGGTTAGGGTTAGGGTTAGGGTTAGGGTTAGGGTTAGGGTTAGGGTTAGGGTTAGGGTTAGGGTTAGGGTTAGGGTTAGGGTTAGGGTTAGGGTTAGGGTTAGGGTTAGGGTTAGGGTTAGGGTTAGGGTTAGGGTTAGGGTTAGGGTTAGGGTTAGGGTTAGGGTTAGGGTTAGGGTTAGGGTTAGGGTTAGGGTTAGGGTTAGGGTTAGGGTTAGGGTTAGGGTTAGGGTTAGGGTTAGGGTTAGGGTTAGGGTTAGGGTTAGGGTTAGGGTTAGGGTTAGGGTTAGGGTTAGGGTTAGGGTTAGGGTTAGGGTTAGGGTTAGGGTTAGGGTTAGGGTTAGGGTTAGGGTTAGGGTTAGGGTTAGGGTTAGGGTTAGGGTTAGGGTTAGGGTTAGGGTTAGGGTTAGGGTTAGGGTTAGGGTTAGGGTTAGGGTTAGGGTTAGGGTTAGGGTTAGGGTTAGGGTTAGGGTTAGGGTTAGGGTTAGGGTTAGGGTTAGGGTTAGGGTTAGGGTTAGGGTTAGGGTTAGGGTTAGGGTTAGGGTTAGGGTTAGGGTTAGGGTTAGGGTTAGGGTTAGGGTTAGGGTTAGGGTTAGGGTTAGGGTTAGGTTAGGGTTAGGGTTAGGGTTAGGGTTAGGGTTAGGGTTAGGGTTAGGGTTAGGGTTAGGGTTAGGGTTAGGGTTAGGGTTAGGGTTAGGGTTAGGGTTAGGGTTAGGGTTAGGGTTAGGGTTAGGGTTAGGGTTAGGGTTAGGGTTAGGGTTAGGGTTAGGGTTAGGGTTAGGGTTAGGGTTAGGGTTAGGGTTAGGGGTTAGGGTTAGGGTTAGGGTTAGGGTTAGGGTTAGGGTTAGGGTTAGGGTTAGGGTTAGGGTTAGGGTTAGGGTTAGGGTTAGGGTTAGGGTTAGGGTTAGGGTTAGGGTTAGGGTTAGGGTTAGGGTTAGGGTTAGGGTTAGGGTTAGGGTTAGGGTTAGGGTTAGGGTTAGGGTTAGGGTTAGGGTTAGGGTTAGGGTTAGGGTTAGGGTTAGGGTTAGGGTTTAGGGTTAGGGTTAGGGTTAGGGTTAGGGTTAGGGTTAGGGTTAGGGTTAGGGTTAGGGTTAGGGTTAGGGTTAGGGTTAGGGTTAGGGTTAGGGTTAGGGTTAGGGTTAGGGTTAGGGTTAGGGTTAGGGTTAGGGTTAGGGTTAGGGTTAGGGTTAGGGTTAGGGTTAGGGTTAGGGTTAGGGTTAGGGTTAGGGTTAGGGTTAGGGTTAGGGTTAGGGTTAGGGTTAGGGTTAGGGTTAGGGTTAGGGTTAGGGTTAGGGTTAGGGTTAGGGTTAGGGTTAGGGTTAGGGTTAGGGTTAGGGTTAGGGTTAGGGTTAGGGTTAGGGTTAGGGTTAGGGTTAGGGTTAGGGTTAGGGTTAGGTTAGGGTTAGGGTTAGGGTTAGGGTTAGGGTTAGGGTTAGGGTTAGGGTTAGGGTTAGGGTTAGGGTTAGGGTTAGGGTTAGGGTTAGGGTTAGGGTTAGGGTTAGGTTAGGGTTAGGGTTAGGGTTAGGGTTAGGGTTAGGGTTAGGGTTAGGGTTAGGGTTAGGGTTAGGGTTAGGGTTAGGTTAGGGTTAGGGTTAGGGTTAGGGTTAGGTTAGGTTAGGGTTAGGGTTAGGGTTAGGGTTAGGGTTAGGGTTAGGGTTTAGGGTTAGGGTTAGGGTTAGGGTTAGGGTTAGGGTTAGGGTTAGGGTTAGGGTTAGGGTTAGGGTTAGGGTTAGGGTTAGGGTTAGGGTTAGGGTTAGGGTTAGGGTTAGGGTTAGGGTTAGGGTTAGGGTTAGGGTTAGGGTTAGGGTTAGGGTTAGGTTAGGGTTAGGGTTAGGGTTAGGGTTAGGGTTAGGGTTAGGGTTAGGGTTAGGGTTAGGGTTAGGGTTAGGGTTAGGGTTAGGGTTAGGGTTAGGGTTAGGGTTAGGGTTAGGTTAGGGTTAGGGTTAGGGTTAGGGTTAGGGTTAGGGTTAGGGTTAGGGTTAGGGTTAGGGTTAGGGTTAGGGTTAGGGTTAGGGTTAGGGTTAGGGTTAGGGTTAGGGTTAGGGTTAGGGTTAGGGTTAG
>CAXFYD010000157.1:0-10218 GCA_964006365.1 Trididemnum miniatum | reverse complement strand
ATTTTTCGCATTGAAGCTACCTCCCTCACACGCTCCATACATTCATGGAAGATGGCATATAGTAAGATATTCGCTCTCATTTTAAAAATCACCCACAAACTAACATCTTGATCCTTGGATGTAGGTGATGTCCTAGCATGCGGCACCTCACTTGATCTCTACCGCCTTCTAGTGTCGTTGAAACCTATGCTGCAGGACGCCATCCAGCGGAAACGAACGAGCCGGTCTTTCGGTTGTACTCAACATGTGAGAGGTCCTCTAACATGGAGGGAATTTTGTAAAGAAGCGGGAAAAAGTACGTGGTTACAATTGCTGGCGTGTTTTCAAATCGTTAAATCTGTCGACGCTCTATGGGTGATGCTCGTGTGGTTCGTTGTATTGATTCCGTACTATTAGACAATGACGGTAGGGTAGGCGTTGTTTATCCCTCTTGCTTGTGCTTAGATGCTGAACCTCAGCCAATTCCATCGTTTGTGGTTGGCTATGACCACGATTGGTTGGCTATTTCTCCTCATGCTTTGAGGTTTTGGGAAAAACTCTTCCTGGAACCTTATTCGGAGCAGAAGGATATCGCATATCTAGTGGTGTGTCCGGATGATGAGCAAGTGACTGATAATGCAAAGATATTTTTCCGAGAATTAAGTTTCATGTATGAGGTTAGTGTGATGATTTCTACTTGTATAAGTTATGCACGTGTAATTATTTTTTCATTTTATTTTTTTCAATGGTTGCCACTGATATGTGTTGCTGGTCAGGAAGCATCTTCGATGAAAAAAAAAAAAACTTTCAAGTTGGTCGATGTTGTCTGGCCAAAACAAGTGAAATGTGATCTCGACATTAGTGCATATTTTTGATGTTTGTATTGCTCAGACGAATAAACTGTTTTCTATCTATGTGCAGTCATGTCGCCTGGGACGGCTCAAACCATACAACAAGCGCTTCACTGATGGGTTGGTCCGAATTGGTCGTTGTAAGGGAGCCGAACAAGCGTCCGGACTATCCTGGGTTTCTAACTTCTCTTCACCATCAAGTGACAGCACTCCGACACTCATATCCCTCTACGTCCGAACTTTCCTCTCACAACTAGGTGAGAATCCTCTCTTCAATCATTAATCCTTCCTCTTGCACAATCTCATTTTGTTGCAGGTCCGATGCTCAAAGGTGAACACAACCTTGATCTTTCAACGTTGCACGTGCGAGCTAGCCAGCAGCACATGCCCGCTCCTCAACCACCTGCTGAAAGGATGGCTCCACCTAGTGGTATGGGAAACAGTGTCGCATCGCGCCCTTCATTGTCTACGCAATCTCCAACGAAGTATGTTCGGCTTCCTTTGTTCTCATGCTGTAGATTAGTGGTTTAGCACATTGCTGTTGGTGCGGAAGATATGGGTTCAACTCCCAGGGCCGGTCGGATCGAACACAGCGTCGCCAACGGCTTGCCACTGCTGCGACGTTTCTTTGGAGCTGCTTTGTCCAGGCGCCAAGCTGCGCAATGCGATCCCGCCTCTCGTTACACGCTTCGGCGTAATGCCGCTAGTGTGAATGAAGGTTTGATTTGTATGTTAGTTGAGTTAGCATGTTATTGTTTGCAGGAGTTTGGATGTGAGCGCACAACTACCTTACAACGCTAGCACGGCTGCCGCAATAGTGTTGTTTGTGCTCGACCCCTTCCAAGGTGCGATGCCATATGCCTTGTGGCGATGCTTTCTTTCATTGCACAAATCACTGCCAAGCCCAATCAAGGACCATCTTGTTTTGCAGGTTTGTCAGCAGCCAATTTGCTTGCGTTACTACGAATATCATGCGTTTGTGCGAATCTAGTTTTATAGAACTGATAAAATCTAAAAATATCCGATGTAACAATTTCGGTTATATCATCAAAATAAAAGCACAAAAGAATATGAATTGGCATGATCGTGAACAGGCATAGGATAGATTTTACCTGTAGTGGATGAGTGGAAAGGAAGGTGTGTTTTATTTAAGTTCAGTGTTTTACTGGCAACTACGAATTTGGATCATTTTTTATATTTTTTTGCTTTGAGGCTGGTTTCTTAACGACCTTGAGTTTTTAAAAAAGCTATTAAACAGCGTTTGATGAGATCTGTAAGTGTTGTGAACAATAATCTTAAGTGTGAATGTGAATCTGGTTTTATATTTCTAACATTGTTCATTTCAAAAGCAAATGAATAATTTGAATGGATGAAGCTCGTGCTTTTCCGTTCTTGTTTTGCCCCGATCTTCTTTGAACAGCTTGTTGACCTTCTCCAGATTGTTCCTGTCGATTGCCTCCTCCAGACAACCTGCTCCAACTCCTCTTCTCCTCCTGCTCACATCCTCCGCTCCTTGTGCTTCAGTACATTCACACAGTGCAGGAGTACAGTGGAAGCAGGGAAGAATGCAAGATCTATGACTGGATTTGGTCCCGAACGTTCTCACACTCTACAACTGGTAAACATCGTTGCTCGCCTCATGCTTACAATTTAATCACGAAAATTCCATCTTGATTTGTGCTCGCGGGATCACGCGGAAGCGTGCAACAAGCAGTGGGACCATCTTCGCAGCTGACGCGCCTGGACAAATAAGCTCCTAAGAAACGTCGCAGCGATGGCGAGTCGTTGGCGGCTGTGTCCAATTTGACCGGCCCAGGAATCGAAGCCCAGACCTTCCGCATCGAGAGCGATAACCACTGAGCTAACCGGTTGGTCCAACCAACTTCTCAAATATATCAAGTTGAAAGCAAATAATTGTCCTGATATCTTGCTTGCGACATCAATATTTTCTTTTGATCTCCATGTTTCGTAACGCTCCTCCACTTCAGAATAAGTTAGCGCCGAATTTTTTTTTCATCATATTTCTTGTTTTAATCCTTGTCACTCTGTTCCAGATAACTTCGTCGTTTTAAACTTGCATGACCTCTGCCCTCGTGTGCTTCAGACTAGCTTACTCGTCATTAATAACTAAGTTATTGCGACGTCGGCATGGTGTATTGTAGAACCTGGACTTGCAGCGGTCTGCACGTTCAAGTTTTTGCCAGGAGCACAAGATGAGCTCTTGTGAAATTTTGACCTTTTCCGGTTTAACTCCGAGACAATTCCAAATGCAATATTGCTAGGAAAGGTATTAGCCAGGGCAGCTAACTCGCAACTTCCACTGCCAATTTCCCAACCGAGTGCACGAATTTTTGCTGAGTTTGTGCCAGGTTCAAATAGTCTGTGTCGGGATTAGGCTCAGTTCAAGCAGCTTTTGTCGAGTTGAGGTTCGCTGCTCTGATGTTAACTTGTTCTTAGAATTAAGTGTTAGTTAGTTAGTGTCTTTTATTTCGGTACCGTCAACACAAGAATAATATGCATAAACAACATACAGTATAATTGGAAGCACGAGAAAAGGGAAGAAGCAACAAAGCGATAAACGTTGTAACATGCAAGGGGAGAATAGGAGATCAAGAAAAGTAACATGAGAAGCATGGTTGCAGCACACGACAATAGAGATTTATGGAATAAAGAAAAAGAGCACACACACACATACAGCACCGAAAGAAAAAAAAAACAAAAAAAAAACGACGGTCAGATAAAAAAGACAGCAAAGAGAGTCACAGATTCTACATTGCCATGCTATGGTGCAATGGTGGGAAAACATGACAGTGTGTGGCCTTTCAAGGTTAATCCAAGTCGTAACAGCGCTTATAGAACTGATAAGCTAACGAAGAACACAAGCAAGAAGAAAACACGTAATACCCGCCTTAATTACCCCGAGCGCTGCCGATAATAGAGAACCCTAAAAAGCCCAACAGGCAAAGAAACCTACCAAAAGAAATCCTGTCCAGCCAGACCACCGATTCAAAAACATCCCGTGCCATGAAGCAAGATGTTTGAGAACCAGTGAGCTAAGCCAGAACCAGTGAGCTAAGCCTGAACCAGTGAGCTAAGCCTGAACCAGTGAGCTAAGTGACAAAACGTTGTCCCTCCCCACCCAATTCAGTTCTTTCGTAATACACGCAAAAACAAATATTTTTTACAATAGTTGTTGTTTAGGGAATTGATCGAACGTTGTACGCTCCTCTCTATGTGCTCGCTGATCCGAACGAGAAGAGATCGGAGCCGCTAGCCAAGGCTGCCAATGAAAATATTCTCTATGTATGTTACTGCTTGTCGCGTGATCAACGCTGGTTGCTTGCTGCTGCCACCGACCAGTGTGGAGGAATGATGGAATCGTGCTACATCAACATCCAAGCACCTCCCAGGTACAGCGCTTTCGATTTTTTTATATTTTTAGTTGCATTTCTGTCGCGAGAAAGCGATCAAAGCGCTGTGACGAACTCACTTACGAGTTGAAGGCCACCTGTCTACCACAACAAGTTTCGCTCAGTGCTTTTCCCCACGATATTACAAGTAAAAATGCCGGCTTGTTTACCGCATTGTGCCCATACACTGAATCAAACCGGAGTCTACAATGTCAGAGGCAAACGCTCTACCCTTTGGCCATCTGAGGTTGAGAAGTTGTAGAATTTCAATGAGTGAATTGAACTTGAATCTCCCACCAACATCTTGGACTAAATCAAACCTAATCAGAAAAATGTGGTTGCTGTGGGATTCGAACCCATGCCCGCACCGACCAGTGACGTATCACCAGCCCGATGGTTGCATCGAGTCTTTGCCGGAGACTCGGACTCGCCGAGTAACGAGTATTGACGACATTACTCGGCGAGTCCGAGTATCTACGACGTCAAAATATGAACTCAAAATCAGGTGAAGAGCAAAAAATTAAAAAAAAGGTTATCACGTCCGTAGAAGTACTAATTTCGACTCAAAATCGGGTGCAGAGCAAAAAAAAAAGGTCAAAATGATAATTCTTTAATACTCGGCCGAGTACTCGCACTCGACTCGGCACATCCCCTATCTGACGCCGGAGCAGCCGAATTTCTCGTATATATGTTAGGACTAGTTCATCACCCCACTGTAAGCAAGCAGCCAGCCAATTCAGTTATTACGACCGTGACAAGTGGTAATAATTTCATACCAATGAGATTAAGCAACAAAGACTTCAGTGATAAGTTGTTTGTTTGACAGGCGGCTCGCACTTAGTCGCAAGCACCATCGTGTGTCGGTGAGAGCGAAGGCTATTGAGAAATTGTGGAAGTTTTGCGTGAGCACTTGCTCTCAGTTCTCAAACCAACCATGGCGAGTGGTGATGGGCAAGTTGGGTCGGTTGAGCCACGCAGAAATACGGGGTAAGTGTCATAGCTGGCTGACTGGCGAAAACGTAGATTGTGGTGGCGTGCAAATTGTTTGTGTTGATCAGAATGGGTGATCGTTGCATTACTGTGCCGGTACTTGGTATGCTGGCTGCTGCAATAGTACTAACTAACTAACTTTTTTATCGGGCTCATCCTTTGAAGGTCGCGGTGGCAGCTGCTCGAGTTGAAACCTCCAAGCATCTTGATTCTCTGCAACGAAGGGTGGGTCCGGTGGGATGCCAATGTCAGATCAGCTGAGATTGCGCTAGCGAGTCTAGTATAGCAACAACATTATGATGCGTCTAGAGAGCGATGATAAAATGACCGGTTAAAGCATTGAAGCTGAGCCCAGCTATGTTGTGATTAGTTTCTTTTGAGCAAAGCCGAGTATGCTGATTCACAGCCTGACTTGTGATGACGTGTAATGCGTGTCTTACAACAAGTGACGTACGTGTAATCAATTTAGAGTGTTTCATAATTTCATCACTTTCGAAGTTAATTACGAGTACCTTTTTTTCTGATGGAGTTTTGGGCGCTGATTACGAATTTGACGTTATTTTTTCATTATGACGTCATTTTGATGCCCCACCGCGCGCTTTTCCGCGTTTTTTTCGATATTTCGAAAACTACACATCGCAGAAGAACAAAATTAGCACCAAACAATGCAGAACACATGATTACCTATATGCGTTCCAGAGGAAAGTAAGCCCTATCTGCTCCCCAAAAAAGTTTTTACAAAAACACGTTTTTTAATGGTCTTCACAAAAAAAAATTATTACAGAAGTTGCACGCTAGTTGACGTCATGAGGAATAAACTCGACTTTATGTAGGATTAGGTTATATGGCAACAAAAGTGATTAGTTTGACATAACTGGAATTCCACAAAATCATAAATATAGTCAATAATGCTACTATTTAGAAGTTATCATCTTTAGCAGCATTTTACCAGAATTAAGGTACGTCAGAAAGTGAGAGAAGAGCGCAGTATAACTATTTGCTACCCTGTTGCGATCAACAGAAGTAGAATCTTTAATGAAAAAAAAAAAAAAAAAAAAAGAAGAGTTATCGGGTATTGTTTTACCCACTGGTCGAGAGGTCTTAGAGCATTATTATAATATTCGCCAAACTTTAATGGTCACTGATCCGAAATTCATCAAGAGACTTCCCAGTTTTCGGGACATAAAAGAAGTTGTGATAGCTGACGTCATCGCTGTGTGGAACAGAGCCAGTTTGTCAACCATAGAATCAAGGAGTATTCACACTAAACTGAAACTAGCTATTGAAAGGTTTGCAGGAGCACGTGAAAGAGCTGCAAGATTCAGATCTTGCACGTGTCAACGAAGAGTAGTTGAATAAGATTTTTGATATAAGCAAGTGCCGCTGTCCGATTCCAACGCCATCTCTGATTTATAAGGAAAAGATGCAGTGTAAGTGTAGCTTTGACGACAGGGTTGCTGCAGCTGAAGTCGAGTTGCTACTTGACCAAAGATCGGACAGAAACATGCTCTTGTCGTCTGCTCGAGACATGGTTTATGCCAAGAGTAGGCAAAAATCATTGTACTAAGCAAAACGGCGCAAAATTACTAGTGACTGCCCAGAAACACTCCCAACCCGTAACAAAGGACTGTTAATAATTCATTACGTGTCTCTAGCATTCTTCCAACTATGCTTAAGACCACGTATAACAAAATCATTGGCTGTTGTAAGTAATCAATTGCTAGAACTGTCAAGTGCTGAGCCTAAAGTAAAAATAATTGACCACTTGGATCCAATGAAATTGAAGTTAATTCAGTTTTCTTTTTTAGCTGTAATTTTTTGTGTACTAACAATTTCTTAATTCGGATTACTTTCGTTTTACTTCCAGTAAAATGCTGAAAAGAATATTTGGCAAAGGTCACGCAATTGTAGGATGAAAAACGAAGTCCAAGCACATCTACAGGGTTTTGAATAACAAAATTTCCAATTAAACCATATTGCATGAAAATGCTCGGAAACGAATATCAGTCTCGGGTGGGTGCGATGAGGAATCACGAATTTTATTCTGAACGACACATGTTAGTTTCGCGATATAACTTTCCGTAGCTCGATTGTTGTTGTCGATATTCTCCGCTGTGCTTTAGGTGCTTCAGAACACAAAATACAAGCAGCAGCTTTACTTTCAAGTGTAAAAAAATTCTTTCGAACTAGCTCTCCGTTCTTGAAATAATTTTCGGGCGTCCACAGAGTCTGGAAAATGACCTGTTTGAAACGCAATAAGGTGACACTTCAGCGTACACGCAGCGTTGATTGGTGTCACCCATTGCTGTGCGTGGTCGTAAAAGCATTTTAATGCGACCTCTGCAAGTTCCGACTCAATTTCGTTGTATGTAAGCAAAAGATTGCATTGAAAAAGCGCGATTTGTGGGCGCTCAGCAGCCGGTGGCTTCAGTTAAATCGTTCCGAACGAAGGAATATAAACTGAAACAACATAGGAAATGAGCCTGATCAATTTCGTTCGTTCATTCAATCTGCAAACATTGAATATCAGTAGACGAAGTTGCCAGAAAATATGGAACCACGGTTGGCTTAAAGCACGAAGCAAGATGACAGCGAGCGACTCTCGTCGTCTTTTGATGTTTAATGTTTGCAGATTGGATGAACGAACGAAATTGATCAGGCTCATTTCCTATGTTGTTTCAGTTTATATTCCTTCGTTCGGAACGATTTAACTGAAGCCACCGGCTGCTGAGCGCCCACAAATCGCGCTTTTTCAACGCATTTTTTTGCTTACATACAACGAAATTGATTCGGAACTTGCAGAGGTCGCATTAAAATGCTTTTACGACCACGCACAGCAATGAGTGACACCAATCAACGCTGTGTGTACGCTGAAGTGCCACCTTATTGCGTTTCAAACAGGTCATTTTCCAGACTCTGTGGATGCCCTAAAATTATTTCAAGAACGATAAGCTAGACCGGCCGTTAGCTCAGTTGCTTAGCGCACACGCTATCGGTGCTGGAGGTCTGGGGTTCAAATCCCGGGTCGGTCAAATCGGCACAGTGTTGCCAACGGCTCCCCACCGTTGCGACGTCCCTTCGAAGCTGTGTAGCCCAGGCGATAAGCCGCGGAGATGTACCCCGCCACTCGTTACACGCTTCGGCGTATTGCCGCGAGTATAATGAAGATTTGATTTGACGAAAAGCTAGTTTTAAATTTTTTACACTTGGAAGCAGAGCTGGATGTCTCGAGACGTGTCTCGTCTCGGTCTCGGACCTTGAAAGTCTCGGAAAATGGTCATGTCTCGATCGAGACATAAAAAAATTTTGGCTTTGAAACAGCATTCAGGTCTTTGATATGGAAGCAACAATAATACTTACCCGATGTATTCAAAGTATAACATTGTGCGTGATTTCGCACTTAGCAAAAACATTTGGCCACATTTTGTTCAGACCATTTTGCTTTGTTGTTCACGCCTGCAGAATTGCAGGCTTTTGCTTTCTTTTTGTGAGCAGCATATATGAAAACTGGTCTATTTCAACCACTAAGCACATGCATTCGATGGTAATCTACTCTAGACCAGGGATGTCTAATCTTTTAATTTATTAGGGACCCATTGCAAAATTAAATATTTAACTGGGTCGCAAAGCGACCAGAATTCTAATATTTCATATTATAGTTCGAAGAAAAAAAAATTAACCATTGATAGGTAGGATTTGTACTGAGCCGCATTTTGCTGAAAATGCATCTTTTTTAACTAAAAAGAAAATTTAAAAATCCATTAATATAATTTATTAATGTAGTAATTAATCCAATAATGTTAATTTAGTTTTAACTTTTAACAATATGGTCTTCACTCAAAGACAAAACGACCGCTAGCCACGTCTAAAAAATTAATATATTTTTTTGGGCAAACGGTGAGTCAAATCAAAACATTTTCAAGAGAGTAACGTGTCATATGTCATAAAATTAAGATTTCTACTACTTTGTTCCCTATGAAAGATACTATTCTCGTCTGGTTTACATCATCATCATCGTCCAGTTTTAATCCGGTTTTTCCTCGTGTCCGAAGGTGGCCGGATGCAACTCATTCCTTCAGCAATCGCTCCCACTCCCTCTCTCATCTCGCGCGATCTCTAGCTACAGCAGCTTTCAAAAGATTATTCAAAGTAGTCCAGGCCCGAAAAAGGCTTCAAATCGAAAAAAGTGCAGGGATTACAGTTGCAGGAAATTTGGTTACCGACATGGGAAGTGCTTCCAGATTTGAGCTAGCTCTTTTTATGAGAAGTTATCAACCAGATAGATTTTCAAAAATGCATGGTGTCACAATGGCTTTAAAATGTTTATGTTAATTAATTTATTATTTATCAAATATAAAGTATTTTGATTAAATTTCATGAACACTCTCGTGCTCAATACTTGATAAACTTGCTAAAAGATTGTTTTAACAAAGGATAGTGGGCTGCAATGCCGACATCCCTGGTCTAGACCAACATAGCCTACCAATGACTTTTTTGAAGTTTTCTTTACATCTTTTTCGTTAGATTAAAAAAGAACATTGGGCCGTGTAATCGTCTGCGAGAGGTATTGCTTGCCTTGCAAGCTACAAGGACTTAAATCTTCTGTGATAATAAGCTGTTTCGTTGTTATTATGGTGAACTCGTTAAATCATTAATTGTAATCGTTAAAAATATGACCAACAGCACATTTATAATAGGCTACATCAGTTCATAACCGCGACGGCTTCATTTGCTTCATTTGTTTTTGCTAATGTAATTTTGCTATAAAGTTATTTCAATAACTTGGCTTAGTAGAGCCCATATTCCAGAGTATTACTATCGTTTTTATATTTTCTAATTTTTAGCTTATGAAGTCTCGTCTTAAGTCTCGTAACTTTAAAGTCTCGTCTCGGTCTCGAAGTTATGATGTCTCGATCTCGGTAGGTTCGGTCCTCGTTCCAGCTCTGCGTGGAAGTAAAGCTGCTGCTTGTATTTTGTGTTCTGAAGTA
>CAXFYD010000156.1:0-17189 GCA_964006365.1 Trididemnum miniatum | reverse complement strand
AGAATGCTTGTTTTAGTAAGCGTGCCGCTGTCACCTTGTTGATATATCCAACGTGTTCGCTTGCAGTATCAAGATTCGCGTGAGAGTACAACTCGGACCTTACGCAAGCACCAGATGCGAAAAAAAGCTTGATAAGGCTTTAATTTCGTTGCTTTGCAAGACAAAAACCAAAACAAAAATTAATTTTCAAGAAAAAAATTTTCGTTTTAAAAGTACCGAAAATCGGTACCGAGTAACGATATCGTCGTTACTTTTTTTAAAATGTACCGTTATCGGTACCGACGGTACTTTTTTAGCAAAGTATCGGTACCGATATCGTCGTTACTTTTAAAGTACCGAGTGCCCAGCTCTGGTTATATCAATAATCCCTTTATTTATCCAGTTTGAATTCTGTTTCAAAAATCGTCATAGTCGTTGTACGATATGCTGTAGAACAATCATATCGCGTCAGAATGTTTTCATGTATATTTTTGGCATTTTGACCCTTCTGCAATTTTGACTCAAAACATAGGGAGGTTTGATTGGTTAAGAAAGGCTGAAATAATTTCAAAGCTAGCTTCTGGAGTTCTGGGCCCTGATTCCTGGTCCAATGAATGCCTCAGCCATTGGGTTGGTGACGCTGTACTGGTCCGAATCTCGCAGCTCGAAGTAGGTCCGAATCTCACAAATTCGCAATCAGTCTTTTTTGATTTCGCTTGCCTCAGATTTTGTGATTTAAATTCAAGAGTAAATTTCTTGAAATGTGTGACATTGATACCACCTTGAATCACACTCTTAGCCCTATCTAAAGTGAATAGATTAGGCCTAATTAATAATGGTTAGTAACTCGTATTCAACTTTAAAATAAAATAGTTGATTGATGAAAAAATCACGTAGTCGTTCAAAATACGTTGTAATCGAAGAACCTATTTTTTCGGTGGGCCTGGGACTGCAGTCCCATCAGCCCCCGCCTTAATCCGGCTCTGAGCGTACTCCATCTAGGTACCCCATGAAACTTGGAGGAAACAAAAGCTAGCATTGCCCAGAACACGAACAAGTATGTGACAGAAACTTTTTCGGTCGATATGTCCTCGGCAGAAGCCCTCAAAGTTCGAGTTGTGACGTCACAGAGGTAAGCTAGCGTACCCCATCTAGATACCACATGAAACTTGATGAAAACGAAAGTTTTCACTGCCCAGATCACGAAGTGGTAAGTGACAGAAATTTTTTTGGTTGATTTACCCCAGGCAGAAGCCCCAAAGATCGAGTGATGACGTCACGGAGAAAATTGCATCACTCGTATTGAACTACACATTGCATGAAATTCACTGAAAACGAAAGCTTACATTACCCAAATCAAAAAATGGAATGCGAAAGAAGTTTTTTTGCTTGATTTGCTCCCGGTACAAGCTCGCGAAAAATCGAGCGATGACGCTACATCGATCTTAAGAGCCGTATCAATAAATGAAAATGCCAAAGTGTGTAATCCATGTATAAACAGAACTCAGTAGTGTGTACTTCACAGCAAGATATCGCATAATATACCAGCTTGGGTATCATAAGAGTCTAATCGACGGTCCCCTAAACCAAGAAATGTTGTCATTGAATGCGCTTTACAAAATAAAGAAAAATCCGTGAAACAGAATAGCTACTCTGTGTCGTTAAATACTCTGGTAATGTGACATGGATGAAATTCAGAGTGAAGACCAAGCATTTTAATAAATAGGTAACGTTCAGTCTTCTTTGCTTCATCAGCATGACTGCTCACAGACTTCAATGCGCACATAACTGAAGAATCAAACATACGTTGATCGGGAAATATTGGTTTTGCTTTGAAAAAAATTATCACATATATTTACTTCAGAGAATATGAAAACCTGCGAAGACCTTTCTATTACATGTTAATTCCGTGAATGCGATTTTGATCCGAAATAGGTCTGTCAGCTACTTTCTTATCACTTTAGGTGACAGATGATAATGCTAAAAAGATTAGCCCAAAATGTATTTAATACAAAAAGTTTCAGCGTAAAAAATAAAAAATAGCACTGCAACAAAAACGAAAGCAAACAGAAGCACAAATATGAAATCGTTTGTATGGTAATATCGACACGATTAAGCACGGGAAGAGTTAAAAAAACAGTACTTTTTAATGTTTCGCCTTATCTGTCGTTTTCCAGGACGAATTATCAGGTAATGATGGTTCCGAATACCACTCTGGTACGAGGCACTCGTTCTGAACTACTCATCCATATTTTATCGGATCACATTACGTCTTGGAAACAAAGAATGGCCCAAACTTCTGCTGACGCAACGCGCTTTGTACTTTCTTTTTACTGTAATACTGTTTGCGCAGGGTGGGAGTAATGCGCAGTCAACTTATTTTACATTAGCTACAGGTTTTTTCCTCAAAAACATATAACAAGTACTGAATGGTATATAGTTGTTTGTTGTAGCGACAAAAACTTTCTCGTGGATGCCAAAGCATTATGTTCAAACGGAATCACAATCGACAAATTAAACGCGAGTTTTTATACTCTCGTGAGGTAGTGATTGCAAATAAAAACTTATGGGAAGCATCATTACCTGAACGTTTGTTAGGAGAGAAAAAAGAAGCAAGCCTTTACCCTATCACAAGTAATACTGAAGTTATCTGATTAAGATACGTCTGATTCTGCCTTAAGCACCATAGACGATAACAATTCGTCCGGGAGCATAATTATGCTTGGTAAGTGGTACCTAGATGAGTAAGATAAGCCAAACTCTCTCAGCTGCCGGTCTATTTAGGATGAATTGTGTAGGTCATTTTCAAATGACTATCTATCAAAAATATCTCTGATGATTGAGATTAACAACACTAGTAATGGAAATAAGCTTCAAGCCAAACATCATTCATATACACTAAACCTTTGGCACTTATTGTTAGTGCCGAGCTTGTGTGAAACAATTTTTGTTCAGTGATTTTTGCTGGTTGCTATTGCAATTTATGGTATCGTCTAGTAGAGATAATGTATTGCCTTCCCAAAACAAGCCATTGGTCTAGCAGGGCAACAGCACTAGCCTTTTGTAAATTCGTATCATTCTATTACCGGTACCTGAATTAAAAATCTGATGTAAGCATTCAAAAAACGATGATATTAGTGATCACAAAACCTGTCTTAATACCTGGGAATTCGCATGATCCACCAGTGAATTGCGGAGTGCAGGTGCAAGTAAATTCAGTGTCTCCGGCAGCAGGAACTACAGGAATGCATGAGCCGCCGTTTTGACATGGATTAGGATTACATGGGTCTGGAGGAACTGTATTAGTAAAAACACGCAAAGATTGCAGTTTCGATATTTTGGGAGGTCATGATAAGATTGCAGACATGCGTTAAGTTTATTTAAGCTTTTGAAGAGTTAACTCAACTTTTCGGTAATCTGTATAGTAATAATATAAATGGCTTACCCAGAGATAAATCATTTTAACTTCTTCTGCTTCACTAAGGAGCTAGGTGCTTTGAGAAAATTATCTCTTGATATCAGCGGTTCACAAAACTAGTTGGCTAAACAATTACAAAACATCTCCCTCACCTGGAAATTCGCATGTTGCACCAGTAAATTGCGGAGTACAAGCGCAAGTAAATTCAGTGTCTCCGGAACCAGGAACTAAAGGTATGCATGTGCCGTCGTTTTGACAAGGGTTTGGATCACAAGGATCTGAAACTAAATTTGAAAAATAAAAACTAACAACTTTCTTTAAGTGCTGGCGACAAGTTTGAATAGTTGACCTGCATCCTATAAAAAATCGTCGGGCAATGGTTAAAAATCGATTTTTGTGACAGAAATAACACGATCAACTTACCAAGATCAATCATGCTTATTGGATTCATTATTTAGATTTCATTTTATATCACTGTAGGCCTATTATAATCAGAAGATAAAAAACATTTGCCCGAAGCAGCTAAATCCAGTCAATTCAATGCTGAAGCAAGCTCTGCAACATTATGTGTAACCGTGTGTGTTTTGACATGGATTAGGGTCACGGGGTTCTGAAACTGCAGCAGATTCGTACAAAACAAAGTTAATAGCTTTCAATTTTCGGTGATTCAAAGCTTTTGTATAAAAATTATTCTACTGTACTAAATTGCAAAGAATGGCTCTTTGGAAAAACTGATTTTTGCGTTAATTAAATTTACTATGGTGAATGCACAAAATTGATAAAGAAAGGAACTACTTTTATAATTGCCTTACAAATAATAAACATTTAAACCCATGGTTGATGCTGTTGTGTTTTCGATAAACTCCTGCAGTAAGCACGTGCTGCAAAATCAAAAGCTGCGTAGCAAACCAGGAAACCTTTCTTTTTAAAATTCGATATAAGTTGTAACAGTTTTTTTTTTTGTGTATTTTAGAAAAAAGTACAAACAGATTTACTGCCACAGAACGTTAATTTTCGAGCTAACATTTGGAAATTTTACAACCAAGCATACACTTGGAAATTCGCATACCAAACTAGTAAACTCTGGAACACAAATGCAGGTAAATTCAGTGTCGCCGGAGTCAGGAATGAAAGGCATGCACAAGCCGTTGTTTTGGCAAGGGTTTGGGTCACAAGGATCTGAAACTAGAGTTGTAAAAAAAAATCAAAAGTAGTTTTTTTATGGACTCACTTTAAAGCATAAATTTTATAGCTTAAATAGATAAAAATCAATGTGGTAAGTTTTGTTGTACCTGGGAAATAATGCGCCACATAGGCTTGCACTACACATAAGACCCTTTAGGGCTCACGGTCAAAGCTTTTCTTATTTTTATAAGCTTTCGACAATTCCAGTACTGACACAACCAAAAACTTACCAGGAATTTCACATGTTGCACCAGTAAATTGCCGATCACAGGCACAAATAAATTCAGTGTCTTCCGAACCAGGAACTACAGCCCTGCATGTGCCGCCGTTTCGACAAGGATTTGGATCGCAAGGATCTGAGACCACTGTAAATATACACAAAAATAATATTCATACACTCAATATACTATATCAAAAGCATGGCTGGTATAGTTGCTTTCATGATTCACAATTTGTAGAAAAATTTTGAGAAATAGAAAACTCTTCCTGCATAAAATGCTTAACGAGAACACAATTAAATGAAGCAGAGCAGCACAGTAGAGTCCTTGTTAGGACAAAATTGTCTTGCTTGCGATTCACTCTAAAAACCAGTGCGAAATAACAGTTTGATGAAAGCAACTGCACGCCAGACACTCTTCGCTTTCAAGCTTTAGCGATGAAAACTAGCGTATTGCGGACCAGGTTTAAAAAATATGATTTTTAATCATCACTAAAATGAAATTTCAAAAAGTTTAGGCCTGATAGACTGATGTCATTGTTAGCAGCAACAATGCTTGTTGCTATGTGTTGTTGCTACGCGTTATCTCACTGTTCTTAAGTGTGCAGGGTAATGTTCTTTACGTTTTACACACGTTGCATCATGTATCCACAACTTGCTTCCTATAAAAAACAGCTTGGATTAAAACTGCACCTCTACAGAAGTAAGTTTGGCATTAAAGACACTTAATCTTTTCAGAATTAGAATAAAATTTTATCAGACTTTATCCATCACGTTGGCTAGGCAAATTATTTTTAAATATTTAACCCTATACCTGGTGTTTCACATAATTCTCCGGTAAACTCTGGCACACAAGCACAGACAAGTTCGCTGTCACTAGTTCCGGGAAGATCGGCTGCAGGAATGCATAGCCCGTCATTTAGACATGGATTAGGTTCACAAGGATCTGAAACTAAAAATGCCCCAAGTGGGACATTAGCAAGATTTTCTCTTGTTAACATTATGCCTACGCTGAAACTAAAATTTATGCTTAAGAGAAGATAAGAAGTTTATTTATTTTTTCTTCCAACCAAAGCAAATTAGATTACACGCAAAATCTACATGAACGACAAGCGGCAAATCAAGAGATCGCGGGGCCCGGGGCAGATGAAAGTGCGGGGCTCCTAAATTAGGAAAGACGAAAACAATTAATATCCTTTTAGATATTAAAGTTTATTGATATTGTATTCAAACGGAAATTTTACAAATTTATCAAACTCAGGTTTTGGTTGTGCTCAAAAAAATATTAATGTTGACAACAAGTTGTTATTTTGGTTACTGTTATTTTAGATCACGATTGATGAACCTTTTTAACACATGAGCCGTTGAGAAAACTGATATTTACCGGGGCTGCACTTTCAATATATCTGCAAATAGTAACAGGCACATGCATACAAAAATATAATTGTGACGTCATTGTAAAGACTTCGACGTCACGTACTTGCATGAAGCTTCACAGTTGACCGGTCTGGCCTTTTTATGCCTCCTAAAACACTTACGCGATTGATTGCTGCACCAGCGTTGCGAGACACTATGATTGCGTTGAAATAGGAACTCAAAAAAGCAAAACTCCCAACATGATGAAAAGTGAACACTCACATAACTTTATTTGAAAGAAAATAGTAAGAAGAAGTACAGCCAAGCAAAAAGTGGCAAAGGGCCGCATGCGGCCCGCCAGCCCCACGTTGTCCACCTCTGAATAAATTTAGATCAAAGAGGTTGAGTCCAATACGTTATTTTGATTTAAAACAAGGAAAATGTTATGATTTTGTTTAAAATTTACTTTGAAATTAATTTTAAAAGGTCGAACCTAAAGCAAGAAAGAAAAAAATGACCTAATGAAAAAAAATTGATCTAAAAAACATAAAATTGACATTTATTGACTTTATAACTTCATCAATACTGATTCTACGACCGTGAAATTTTGTTTCCACATTGTTAGAGTTATTTCCTACTTCCAAAAATTTCCTACTTCCTACTTATTTCCTACTAACAAAAAAAAAATTGACTTTCTTAACCGTGAATCGCCCTACTCATAACTAATGCAGGGGACCAACAGATTATTATACATGTTGCCATACATTAGAATGCTTGTTTTAGTAAGCGTGCCGCTGTCACCTTGTTGATATATCCAACGTGTTCGCTTGCAGTATCAAGATTCGCGTGAGAGTACAACTCGGACCTTACACAAGCACCAGATGCGAAAAAAAGCTTGATAAGGCTTTAATTTCGTTGCTTTGCAAGACAAAAACCAAAACAAAAATTAATTTTCAAGAAAAAAATTTTCGTTTTAAAAGTACCGAAAATCGGTACCGAGTAACGATATCGTCGTTACTTTTTTTAAAATGTACCGTTATCGGTACCGACGGTACTTTTTTAGCAAAGTATCGGTACCGATATCGTCGTTACTTTTAAAGTACCGAGTGCCCAGCTCTGGTTATATCAATAATCCCTTTATTTATCCAGTTTGAATTCTGTTTCAAAAATCGTCAAAGTCGTTGTACGATATGCTGTAGAACAATCATATCGCGTCAGAATGTTTTCATGTATATTTTTGGCATTTTGACCCTTCTGCAATTTTGACTCAAAACATAGGGAGGTTTGATTGGTTAAGAAAGGCTGAAATAATTTCAAAGCTAGCTTCTGGAGTTCTGGGCCCTGATTCCTGGTCCAATGAATGCCTCAGCCATTGGGTTGGTGACGCTGTACTGGTCCGAATCTCGCAGCTCGAAGTAGGTCCGAATCTCACAAATTCGCAATCAGTCTTTTTTGATTTCGCTTGCCTCAGATTTTGTGATTTAAATTCAAGAGTAAATTTCTTGAAATGTGTGACATTGATACCACCTTGAATCACACTCTTAGCCCTATCTAAAGTGAATAGATTAGGCCTAATTAATAATGGTTAGTAACTCGTATTCAACTTTAAAATAAAATAGTTGATTGATGAAAAAATCACGTAGTCGTTCAAAATACGTTGTAATCGAAGAACCTATTTTTTCGGTGGGCCTGGGACTGCAGTCCCATCAGCCCCCGCCTTAATCCGGCTCTGAGCGTACTCCATCTAGGTACCCCATGAAACTTGGAGGAAACAAAAGCTAGCATTGCCCAGAACACGAACAAGTATGTGACAGAAACTTTTTCGGTCGATATGTCCTCGGCAGAAGCCCTCAAAGTTCGAGTTGTGACGTCACAGAGGTAAGCTAGCGTACCCCATCTAGATACCACATGAAACTTGATGAAAACGAAAGTTTTCACTGCCCAGATCACGAAGTGGTAAGTGACAGAAATTTTTTTGGTTGATTTACCCCAGGCAGAAGCCCCAAAGATCGAGTGATGACGTCACGGAGAAAATCGCATCACTCGTATTGAACTACACATTGCATGAAATTCACTGAAAAC
The DNA here is from genome assembly GCA_964006365.1 of Trididemnum miniatum. Taxonomy (NCBI): domain Eukaryota; kingdom Metazoa; phylum Chordata; class Ascidiacea; order Aplousobranchia; family Didemnidae; genus Trididemnum; species Trididemnum miniatum. The sequence goes on along the minus strand of CAXFYD010000156.1, from coordinate 8,952 downwards.
GAAAGCTTACGTTACCCAAATCAAAAAATGGAATGCGAAAGAAGTTTTTTTGCTTGATTTGCTCCCGGTACAAGCTCGCGAAAAATCGAGCGATGACGCTACATCGATACTTAAGAGCCGTATCAATAAATGAAAATGCCAAAGTGTGTAATCCATGTATAAATAGAACTCAGTAGTGTGTACTTCACAGCAAGATATCGCATAATATACCAGCTTGGGTATCATAAGAGTCTAATCGACGGTCCCCTAAACCAAGAAATGTTGTCATTGAATGCGCTTTACAAAATAAAGAAAAATCCGTGAAACAGAATAGCTACTCTGTGTCGTTAAATACTCTGGTAATGTGACATGGATGAAATTCAGAGTGAAGACCAAGCATTTTAATAAATAGGTAACGTTCAGTCTTCTTTGCTTCATCAGCATGACTGCTCACAGACTTCAATGCGCACATAACTGAAGGATCAAACATACGTTGATCGGGAAATATTGGTTTTGCTTTGAAAAAAATTATCACACATCTTTACTTCAGAAAATATGAAAACCTGCGAAGACCTTTCTATTACATGTTAATTCCGTGAATGCGATTTTGATCCGAAATAGGTCTGTCAGCTACTTTCTTATCACTTTAGGTGACAGATGATAATGCTAAAAAGATTAGCCCAAAATGTATTTAATGCGTTCAACGTAAAAAATAAAAAATGGTTTCAGCGTAAAAAATAAAAAATAGCACTGCAACAAAAACGAAAGCAAACAGAAGCACAAATATGAAATCGTTTGTATGGTTATATCGACACGATTAAGCACGGGAAGAGTTAAAAAAACAGTACTTTTTAATGTTTCGCCTTATCTGTCGTTTTCCAGGACGAATTATCAGGTAATGATGGTTCCGAATACCACTCTGGTACGAGGCACTCGTTCTGAACTACTCATCCATATTTTATCGGATCACATTACGTCTTGGAAACAAAGAATGGCCCAAACTTCTGCTGACGCAACGCGCTTTGTACTTTCTTTTTACTGTAATACTGTTTGCGCAGGGTGGGAATAATGCGCAGTCAACTTATTTTACATTAGCTAACAGGTTTTTTCCTCAAAAACATATAACAAGTACTGAATGGTATATAGTTGTTTGTTGTAGCGACAAAAACTTTCTCGTGGATGCCAAAGCATTATGTTCAAACGGAATCACAATCGATAAATTAAACGCGAGTTTTTATACTCTCGTGAGGTAGTGATTGCAAATAAAAACTTATGGGAAGCATCATTACCTGAACGTTTGTTAGGAGAGAAAAAAGAAGCAAGCCTTTACCCTATCACAAGTAATACCAAAGTTATCTGATTAAGATACGTCTGATTCTGCCTTAAGCACCATAGACGATAACAATTCGTCCGGGAGCATAATTATGCTTGGTAAGTGGTACCTAGATGAGTAAGATAAGCCAAACTCTCTCAGCTGCCGGTCTATTTAGGATGAATTGTGTAGGTCATTTTCAAATGACTATCTATCAAAAATATCTCTGATGATTGAGATTGAACACTAGTAATGGAAATAAGCTTCAAGCCAAACATCATTCATATACACTAAACCTTTGGCACTTAATTGTTAGGGCCGAGCTTGTGGGAAACAATTTTTGTTCAGTGATTTTTGCTGGTTGCTATTGCAATTTATGGTATCGTCTAGTAGAGATAATGTATTGCCTTCCCAAAACAAGCCATTGGTCTAGTAGGGCAACAGCACTAGCCTTTTGTAAATTCGTATCATTCTATTACCGGTACCTGAATTAAAAATCTGATGTAAGCATTCAAAAAACGATGATATTAGTGATCACAAAACCTGTCTTAATACCTGGGAATTCGCATGATCCACCAGTGAATTGCGGAGTGCAGGTGCAAGTAAATTCAGTGTCTCCGGCAGCAGGAACTACAGGAATGCATGAGCCGCCGTTTTGACATGGATTAGGATTACATGGGTCTGGAGGAACTGTATTAGTAAAAACACGCAAAGATTGCAGTTTCGATATTTTGGGAGGTCATGATAAGATTGCAGACATGCGTTAAGTTTATTTAAGCTTTTGAAGAGTTAACTCAACTTTTCGGTAAACTGTATTGTAATAACATAAATGACTTACCCAGAGATAAATCATTTTAACTTCTTCTGCTTCACTAAGGAGCTAGGTGCTTTGAGAAAATTATCTCTTGATATCAGCGGTTCACAAAACTAGTTGGCTAAACAATTACAAAACATCTCCCTCACCTGGAAATTCGCATGTTGCACCAGTAAATTGCGGAGTACAAGCGCAAGTAAATTCAGTGTCTCCGGAACCAGGAACTAAAGGTATGCATGTGCCGTCGTTTTGACAAGGGTTTGGATCACAAGGATCTGAAACTAAATTTGAAAAATAAAAACTAACAACTTTCTTTAAGTGCTGGCGACAAGTTTGAATAGTTGACCTGCATCCTATAAAAAATCGTCGGGCAATGGTTAAAAATCGATTTTTGTGACAGAAATAACACGATCAACTTACCAAGATCAATCATGCTTATTGGATTCATTATTTAGATTTCATTTTATATCACTGTAGGCCTATTATAATCAGAAGATAAAAAACATTTGCCCGAAGCAGCTAAATCCAGTCAATTCAATGCTGAAGCAAGCTCTGCAACATTATGTGTAACCGTGTGTGTTTTGACATGGATTAGGGTCACGGGGGTCTGAAACTACAGCAGATTCGTACAAAACAAAGTTAATAGCTTTCAATTTTCGGTGATTCAAAGCTTTTGTATAAAAATTATTCTACTGTACTAAATTGCAAAGAATGGCTCTTTGGAAAAACTGATTTTTGCGTTAATTAAATTTACTATAGTGAATGCACAAGATTGGCAAAGAAAGGAACTACTTTTGTAATTGCCTTACAAATAATAAACATTTAAACCCATGGTTGATGCTGTTGTGTTTTCGATAAACTCCTGCAGTACGCACGTGCTGCAAAATCAAAAGCTGCGTAGCAAACCAGGAAACCTTTCTTTTTAAAATTCGATATAAGTTGTAAAAGTTTTTTTTTTTGTGTATTTTAGAAAAAAGTACAAACAGATTTACTGCCACAGAACGTTAATTTTCGAGCTAACATTTGGAAATTTTACAACCAAGCATACACTTGGAAATTCGCATGCCAAACTAGTAAACTCTGGAACACAAATGCAGGTAAATTCAGTGTCGCCGGAGTCAGGAATGAAAGGCATGCACAAGCCGTTGTTTTGGCAAGGGTTTGGGTCACAAGGATCTGAAACTAGAGTTGTAAAAAAAAATCAAAAGTAGTTTTTTTATGGACTCACTTTAAAGCATAAATTTTATAGCTTAAATAGATAAAAATCAATGTGGTAAGTTTTGTTGTACCTGGGAAATAATGCGCCGCATAGGCTTGCACTACACATAAGACCCTTTAGGGCTCACGGTCAAAGCTTTTCTTATTTTTATAAGCTTTCGACAATTCCAGTACTGACACAACCAAAAACTTACCAGGAATTTCACATGTTGCACCAGTAAATTGCCGATCACAGGCACAAATAAATTCAGTGTCTTCCGAACCAGGAACTACAGCCCTGCATGTGCCGCCGTTTCGACAAGGATTTGGATCGCAAGGATCTGAGACCACTGTAAATATACACAAAAATAATATTCATACACTCAATATACTATATCAAAAGCATGGCTGGTATAGTTGCTTTCATGATTCACAATTTGTAGAAAAATTTTGAGAAATAGAAAACTCTTCCTGCATAAAATGCTTAACGAGAACACAATTAAATGAAGCAGAGCAGCACAGTAGAGTCCTTGTTAGGACAAAATTGTCTTGCTTGCGATTCACTCTAAAAACCAGTGCGAAATAACAGTTTGATGAAAGCAACTGCACGCCAGACACTCTTCGCTTTCAAGCTTTAGCGATGAAAACTAGCGTATTGCGGACCAGGTTTAAAAAATATGATTTTTAATTATCACTAAAATGAAATTTCAAAAAGTTTAGGCCTGATAGGCTGATGTCATTGTTAGCAGCAACAATGCTTGTTGCTATGTGTTGTTGCTACGCATTATCTCACTGTACCTAAGAGTGCAGAGTAATGTTCTTTGCGTTTTACACACGTTGCATCATGTATCTATTACTTGCTTCCCACAAAAAAAACAGCTTGGATTAAAACTGCACCTCTACAGAAGTAAGTTTGGCATTAAAGACACTTAATCTTTTCAGAATTAGAATAAAATTTTATCAGACTTTATCCATCACGTTGGCTAGGCAAATTATTTTTAAATATTTAACCCTATACCTGGTGTTTCACATAATTCTCCGGTAAACTCTGGCACACAAGCACAGACAAAGTCGCTGTCACTAGTTCCGGGAAGATCGGCTGCAGGAATGCATAGCCCGTCATTTAGACATGGATTAGGTTCACAAGGATCTGAAACTAAAAATGCCCCAAGTGGGACATTAGCAAGATTTTCTCTTGTTAACATTATGCCTACGCTGAAACTAAAATTTATGCTTAAGAGAAGATAAGAAGTTTATTTATTTTTTCTTCCAACCAAAGCAAATTAGATTACACGCAAAATCTACATGAACGACAAGCGGCAAATCAAGAGATCGCGGGGCCCGGGGCAGATGAAAGTGCGGGGCTCCTAAATTAGGAAAGACAAAAACAATTAATATCCTTTTAGATATTAAAGTTTATTGATATTGTATTCAAACGGAAATTTTACAAATTTATCAAACTCAGGTTTTGGTTGTGCTCAAAAAAATATTAATGTTGACAACAAGTTGTTATTTTGGTTACTGTTATTTTAGATCACGATTGGTGAACCTTTTTAACACATGAGCCATTGAGAAAACTGATATTTACCGGGGCTGCACTTTCAATATATCTGCAAATAGTAACAGGCACATGCATACAAAAATATAATTGTGACGTCATTGTAAAGACTTCGACGTCACGTACTTGCATGAAGCTTCACAGTTGACCGGTCTGGCCTTTTTATGCCTCCTAAAACACTTACGCGATTGATTGCTGCACCAGCGTTGCGAGACACTATGATTGCGTTGAAATAGGAACTCAAAAAAGCAAAACTCCCAACATGATGAAAAGTGAACACTCACATAACTTTATTTGAAAGAAAATAGTAAGAAGAAGTACAGCCAAGCAAAAAGTGGCAAAGGGCCGCATGCGGCCCGCCAGCCCCACGTTGTCCACCTCTGAATAAATTTAGATCAAAGAGGTTGAGTCCAATACGTTATTTTGATTTAAAACAAGGAAAATGTTATGATTTTGTTTAAAATTTACTTTGAAATTAATTTTAAAAGGTCGAACCTAGAATAAAGTTTTTGCACTGTTTCATTAAAGGAGCAAATACAAACAACACAGAAAATATAGTAACACAGAGAGTGCAACACAAAAAAGCCACGGCAAATTGCTCTGCCCTACTCTCAAGATTCGCAGCCACTATGGCTTGATTATCATAGCTCAAAGATTGAATAGATGTAGGACCAGCTAACTGCTCCTTTACATTAAGAAAGAACTGACATATTTTCTACACTTGCTTTCAACTTCTTTTGATTTTGTCTCTCCACTTTTCCTTATACGCTTCTGACTTCAACTTTCATACTTTCGGCTTAAGTCACAAATTCTTCCAATCATGAGCAGTTTTAAGTATAAAGCAACCTGTGCAGTGGTCATAGAAACTCCACTGTCTCAATCTCTTCAAATAAACTGTAGGCTATTGCTACTCGTATCAGCACCAGTAAGTTTCTGTAATTCCAAAAATGTGGCAAATTTTGGAATAAGTGCGAAGATCCGACACCCCAAATCCTTTCAGGTTATCAGTCAAAGTTTTTAATATCTTACTAGTTATAGGCTACTGTAGGCTACTTTATCGTCTATAGCTTATTGAGTTTCCAGCGACTCTATTGCTTGCAATGCAATAGCTTATAAATTTATTTAACATTTTTGAAACGAAATAGCTCGTAAATTTCCACGAACTTAGATTCGTCTGCAGTCCGCTCGCTGCTAGATATATCAGAAGTCCCAAGACTTTTTGACAGTCGTTCCTAGCCACTAATTTAAATGCTCTTGTACCAGTCTATAGTGTGACATTACAGTAACTTTAACGTTGAAGGTTTGTTTTTTTTTTTTTTGCACAACTTATTGCTGTACCGGTATAAGTAAATATTTTGATTTTTCGGTTCAAGTTTGCTAGTAAAGTAGGTTATAAGGCTGTAAATTTATTTCAATTCAACAGTTAATAGCACCAGAAATTAGCAAAAGCGCGGGGCTCCTCAGAGCGCGGGGTCCGGGGCAACTGCCCAGTTTGCCCATTGCTTAATCCGACTCTGTGAAAGACAGGGGTGTGTGCAAAAATTTTCTGTGAGGGCGCACGTAACAAAGCTTTTGTAGGCTACATTCAGGAAAAATTTTTTCAGGAGGATCCCAACGAAAATCGCTTCAAACACGTATCGAAAGAGGTCTGAAGGGAGACGCTTCCATACATGCTGAGAAAGCATAACGGTCAACGATTGCGTTGTTCTAGCATTTGAAATAAACCATGGTGAAGCTGCATTTGGTCTCACCTGGGATTTCGCATGTCGCACCAGTAAACTGAGGATCACAGGCGCATGTAAACGTTGAATCGACGGCACCCGGATTATCAGGCAAACATATCCCGTCGTTTTGGCAAGGATTGGGGTCACAGGGATCTGGAACTAACCCGTAAATGGCAAAATTAAAAAAGGACAAAAGCTCTTTACTGTAGCCTATGCGCTCAGGCAAAGGTACGCTTAGCAACTACTTTTGATCTGGAATCACATGGTAATATTAAGGCTTCCGGTAAACGTGATGAAGCCTAATGTTATCAGAGCCTGTAAGTGATTAAATGCTTGATGCTGCTCGAAGTTGAGAAATATACTGCTTAATCATGTATAAAAGCAAAATCAGCTTAATGCACAATTTTTTGTGATAGAAAATAAAGTTGTGTAGGTTATCATAGGTCACTACGCCGCCCGCCATGAAGGCTATAGAAATATAATCCGTTTCCATGTTTTCTACTAAAACTTGAACCTTCTGATTTACCGAAACTTAACCTACTTGGAGTTTCGCATCTGTCTCCAATAAACTCAGGAGCACAAGTGCAGGTAAATTCATTGTCACCGGAGCCTGACGTGCACGATCCACCATTTTGACAAGGGTTTGGTTCACATGAATCTGCAACTAACCCGTAAATATTCGAAATTATAAGCTGACAAACTTTTTTTTATTTGCTCAAGGCAGAGCTCTCGTAGGCAAACCGTTAGGCTAGCCACTTCTACAGCGGGAATCGCTTTCAGCTGCAATTCACGCTAATATGCAGAAAAATTAGAACGTTGAAAAAGACAACAACACACTTTCAAAGGCATTTTTCGAAAGGGCACGTTTACTAGGGTGTTACATTTTTTGACGAATTTTGATTTCAAACTTGCCTGGGCATTTTTTAGGGTGGAAATCCGTTAACTTTAACTTATGCAAAATATTTCTTAATTTTTTTCAATTTTCTGTAGTTCCACCCCTTGATTGAAATTTTGAGGGAGTCGCGCGCCAATCGAAAACTGAAAAATCGCTATAACTTGAGAACCGCTCATGCTAGAGTTAAAATTTTGGTATTAAAATTTGCAGAAACCACATATTCCTATCTAAGGTTTGAAGGAATACATAGACTAACTGCAACAGAAATTGAGATAAAGCAAAATTTGGGATTTAGCTACTTCTTCGCCAGATATTCAAGACAGCTATATGCTTCCGCTTATTTTTTATTAAGCAAATTGCAAATTAAAATGTATTCATGGAACATGAAAAAGTCACTCATTGACTGCCTAGCCTTTTATTCGTTTGTCAGCTTGTATTTTACTGATGGTACCAATGCTGTTGCACACTTGCTTTCCCTCCACGACAGTTGACAATTCATCAGCGAAACGCTTGCAAGCGCGATTGTGATTGTCAATTGACCTCCAAAATCGCGCATTACAATACTGTAAGCAGGCTGCACATTTGATTCTACCGGAAAAAAACGATGGCTCCCATATCCACAACCTTTCGTGAGTGTGGACCTGCGAGGGCAAAGATTGCTCCGAGCGATAACAGTAAAAAGTGGAAAAGGAGGATATTATCGCAAAAGACACCAACTGCAACGTTAGATGGATCCAACCATGCGGTAGCATGTTTCAAAAAGCACTTTTTGATGGCTTCGCATATCAGTGTTTGGTTTTGTTGATTGAAAAATAACAGAAAGTCCCTTAAAATGTTGCATTTTCTGGACCATCACAAGCACGTGGCTTTAAATGAACCCTCAAAAGCATCAGGTCGTAAACACTCGCAACAAAATTTACGATTTGTTGAAGGCGATTTCATTTTTCAGCATCAAACAACATGGACGGTCGGTGCTCTTGAGAAAACTTGAACAAAGCCAATCTCAAATAGCCTTATTGGCTGTGGTCATCCAACTGCCATCACAAAATGCTTTTTGAAACATGCTATAGCATGGTTGAATCCCACTAAGGTTGCAGTTAGCGTCTTTTGCGATAATCCTCCTTTTCCACTTTCTACTATTCTCTGACGGAGCAATGTTATTGGCAAGTATGTAATGAAAATGAGGATCCTATAATATCGCAGTAGCCAGTAGTAGGGCTAGGCTAATATCGTCTTAATTTTTGGTACCGAGATTGACGAGTCGTTTTTTGTATACAGTAAAGGTATTTTTTCCAGTTTGCAGGAACTATTTGTCAATTTCGGTACCGGAAATTAAGAAAAAATAAGCCTAGGCCTACTACTGCTACTGTGTTATTACAGGATCCTTATTTTCATCACATACTTACCAATAACATGTTGTTGTACAGTTGGATGACCACATCCAATAAGGCTATTTGAGATTGGCTTTGTTCA
>CAXFYD010000155.1:0-27637 GCA_964006365.1 Trididemnum miniatum | reverse complement strand
CACACAGGCATGTTTAGCTTATATTTTAAACATTCGAAACTTGTACTGAAAAACAATTATTACAGGCCTACGTATATGTCTCATATTGAATGTACTTCCATGGGTATTAGTTTGTTTTTTAGAAATGAATAAACCTGGATTTTGCTTGGGCGCATTTTAAAAATATTTTCTATCCTGGAAAGTACAACATACATATACCGGTACATATATTCATTGAATGGATTGGAAAAGCGTCACTAAACCACAGTCACCGATCAGATGGCCCAGTGGTTAAGAGCGCCTGCTTCTGGATCGGTAGACTCGGGGTTCGATTCCGAGTCGGATCAAACCAATGACTTAAAAATTGGTATTCACAGCTTCCCTGCTTGGCGTTCAGCATTAAAGGGACAGTGTGGAGAAAGCCGGCAAGTTCGCTTGTTGTGCCGTTGGGAAAGGCACAACGGGATTCCCCCATCTTAGTGTGGTAGACAGATGGCCGGCAACTCCTAAGCGAGCTCGTACAGCGCTCCGTCGCTTTCTCGTGATAGGATAAAACTGCAAGTAATAATAATAATAATAAAAACAGTACCAACCAACTACAAGCTCGAAACAGTAAAAATTTTTAGGTAAAGGTATTATAAATTATTTAGTATCAATATATATACAGGGTGTCCCAAAAAAATGTATACACAGGGTTTTGTTGGTCAATGTTATCGTTCAGGCTGCTCAACATTTTATCAATTTTTCAACTGATTATTAGATTTGATAGGGCAAGTTTTTATTGTAAAATTGTGAAAATTTTGCAAAGACAAGGGTGTCCCAAAAAATGTATGCACAATTAATTTTAAAGTGTATACATTTTTTTGGGACACCCTGTATATATACAGTTTCAATCGTGGTTGTCAGATTCTTACATCTACCTTCAAGAAAAAATGATTGTATATACACACACAATATAATAAATATAAAATCACATTTAAGGGAAACATTTTAGGTCTTTCTTTACTATATATAAATGCGAGTATATGTAATATTTTAACAAAATAAAAATAATACTTACCTTTTTTCTTTATCATGAGTTTTCCTTTCCCTCCTAACTGAGCTATGTCGGTTGGTTTTTCAACTGTTAGCCAATCATCGCAGTCATTATCAAACAAATAAAGATAGTGTTCATCAATTGACAATTGAAAAGCATCTTCTAATTTTTGGAAGACGTCTTCTACATTTTCAACTAAAACTTTTTTCTTCAAATTTTCAAAAGTTACATGATACATCTTCTCCAAATTATGTATATACTTCTACTCTGTAACTCACAGTAAAGAAATATTATGTAAAAGATGATCATCATACACAACCAAACACCTTGAATAATATTTCAACAATGCAAAATTTAAAAAAATTATCATTTTTTGATTTGGAAAGTTTTTATATTTTTACATATACCGGTACCGGTTATAGCCTACATATAAAAAAACTTGAAAATATAACAACACTTTCATTCTGTTATGAACATTTTCACAAGCAGAAGAAGTCATGAGCCATATCAAAACTAAAAGTAGAAGTCAAAGGTAATTATAGTCCACTCGCTCATATTAAACTGAAGGAAGTTACGAGCTGACATTGTCAACAGTGCATTTTAAAATTTCAGTATGCAAAAACCTTAAGCCTCCTTTACTAAGGTCATGAAAATATACACATTAAAATACGCTGAAAAAAGTATTATGAATATGAGAGCTAAGCCTACACTAAACTTGTCACGATCAGTATGATTTTAGCAAAAAAAAAAAAAAAAAATATGCCTAGGCCGTGCAAAAATGTGAACCTCAATCATTGCTACTAGTGGTACTGGTAGTCTGCTTTCCAATAGTCTATTGATCTTTTGTCACTCCAAGATGTCGATTCAAGAACTTTATATTTTGAATTACCATTGTGCTTAAACATTCAACGCAAAATGTGTAATATCAATATTTTAGTATATACATATACGTATAAGTTGTTAGTCTAATGGACTACAATACACCGACAAATTCTGCGAATCAAATTGTAAGCATTACAAGCTACTCCAAAACTAAAACTGATTGAACTGCAAACAAAACAAAAACATCACAACAAAACAAAGCAATAGCGCAAGTGTTCAAGCAGAGTCAAAAAATTCAATTAGTTATTTTCAGATAATGAATTTAAAGCAACAATTCTGTAGCATAATCTAACAAGCAACTTCTCATGAAGATTGTACAAATCTAAACCATGTATGTTCAATTCAAAACCACATCTCAAAACATGCCAAATATTAGAATGTTCCACAACATATGAATGGTAATGATGAGAAAAAGTTTGATTAAGCAATAATTCACCACCCAAATACCAAACATTTCGGTGATTAACAATTGCAGAAATTTGAAAGAACTGAGGATTATCACAGCTTGTAATATCTGTGACACAAACACCACCAACGCGATACAGTCGTTCATCAAACTTTAAGCTTTTAACAAGCGTTAAAGACTCAACATCAGAAAAATAATCTGACAAATACTTCGGAAGATCAACGATGCTCATCGTTTGAAAACTGGAATATTCTGTTGGCATGCTTAAACAGTTTAATCCTGCTTGTTCAAAACACTTTCCTCTTTGGACTCTATTAGCAACTGTAACTGGTACGTTTTTAAATGAACTACACCGCTTCATCACTTTTTTCACTTTTTGATGAAATGCTTCAAACCTCATAGCCCATAGTGGTCGAATAGGTCCATATTTCATAATTAGAGCAGGGTAGTGAATCATGAAATGCATTTTTGGCCTAATTTTACAAGCAAAATCGCTGTTTGATGCAAATCTCTCCAGAAAATCTTGAATCTGCACATCTAAATAACTAACCCATTCTGTTTTGATTGATGGAGCAAACACAATATCACATATGTTTGATAATGCAAGATACATTTCCCAACTTGAATCATGCTCTGGGACAGCGTCCGCAATCAAAAAAGGGAGACATCGAAACAAACACCAAGCTTGAGTAGATGTCAATGACTTATTTGAAAAAGGATTCCAATACTTGGGAAAATTATCTCTATCACTGATGCCAACTGAAAACAGCTTTACACGTGACACAATTTGAAATTTTGATAAAAGTTTTTGCCGATTTAAATCTTCAAAAATGCACTCCATGACTTGGATGATTATGCCTTCTAAAAAGTCATGCTGGCAGTCAGGAGGCAAAGATGTTATTGGATGAAAGCTCTTCACTTTCAAGAAAGGATAAGAACATCGAACACCATATGCTGAAATTAAATCCTTACTTGCATCACAATTTTCTTGAAGGGATTGAACATGATGATTGTGGAGCGGGACAGACCTAGGTGTGAATTGAGTCGGATGAAACTTAGTAAAGATTTCTTCATGCACACACATGCAGTATCTGCATATTCGACCAGAACTGAAACATCGTCTAAAACCTCCAAAGTCGTGACTTCCAAGATTGTCTGCTATTACTGTTGCAATCCCTCCTTTAAAATGGAAAGTTGTTCCATCAAAATCAAACACTATACCATCATTTTCAAGAGTAATGAGGTCTTGCTCGAGTCTATCAAGTACCTTGGCATAGCCATGCCCTTTTAAAAGCAATGAGGGAATGACAGCAAGTAAATGAATGTTTCGTAAGTTGGATTGATATTTCTGTTCAATGTTTGCCACAGTAAAGTATATGCAAGTCAATTTATGTGCTGTTCGTGCAGTGCCAATTGGATTACAAACCTCAATTTCATCACAATATAGATTTAATCGTATATAGTGAAAATTTCCTTGAAACAATGCATTTGATCGAAAAAGTTCTCCATCAGTGTAAGAACTCAGCACACCATCAGAGTTTGGATCGGTAGCTTGAATTTTACATCGCTCAATGCTGTGTAACACATCCCAGTGTGACAAGTAGCAAACTAAAGTTTTGCAAATAGGAATATATTGATAACTAGTGTACTGGTGCCTATGGGCATGCCCAGAAGCACCAAGAACAGATCTTTGGTCATCTGAGAGTTCAATAGTTTCAGGCTCAACAAAATTTAAACGTTTGCAGAATTCTCTAAAGCAACTTTCTCTTTTCATTTCATACCACATAGTTTCAAAGTCAGAAATCTTATGTTCATCTATTGTGCTCTGAACAGCAGATTTTAATTCTTCTTTCAAAAGGCTTAGCAGTTTAATAACATCATCCATTATGTTTTTAGCGGTTTTGATTGGTAAAACATGAAACTCACGCATTTTCAAGTAAAACAAGCCTAATTCTTTCGACAGAGGCAAAGAAGTTTCAGCACAAACATCCTCAAATTCTGGTATACCAGTATCAGAATAGATCAAGCTTTCTGGGTCAGCATTACAAGGAAAATCATTGCAGTCAGATGAGGTTGGCATACTGCTATCATGATAGCGGCAAATATGAACTCTGAAAGATTCGTAAGTAGAAAATGTTTTACCACAGTCATCCTTCTTACACACCAAACCCCCTTGATAATCAACTTGAGTGTGATGACTACGTAGATGCTTTAGCATTGATTTTTTTTCCCGAAAAGGAACACAGCAAAATTGCATAGGGCAAACAAACCAACTGCATGCTGAAGACATGCTCATTCAGCTTTTGTCAATTCAGCAAATCTTTAAAATCTAGCATTAGGTAGGCTAAATAAAATGTATAACATGAACACTTAAGACATTATTTGCACAATAAGCATTTGGCCTCAGCTTACTTGTAGCTAAATGAAAATAGGCTATATCAGCATAGTGACTTGTGAGAAACAGATAACATGAAAAATACTGTGAGCAAAAGTAATAGCAAAATGTGAAATACCGTACACTACAAAAGCACATTGTTTAAAACTCTTTACATCAGCGTTTCCCAAACTGTGGTACGCAAAGGATTCGAAGGTGGTACGCCTAAAATTCAGAAATTAATATTTTTTTAATTAATATTGATGAATGTAAATTCATTTCCATTAACATTTTCATAGAAATCTAAATGTAATTTTGCGTAATAATTTCGATTGATTATTATGATTGTTTTTGTACTGTTACGACCCAATGCCCTTTGCATCCATGCCGCACTTACGTGCTCAATGTGCGGTATTTAAAATTTAATTTTGTTTGTGATTAAGTATGGATACATGTTTGGGACTAACTTCTTCTTCAGCTGCAAGCACCAGTTTAGGTCGTCTTGGTAAAAAAAATTACAGACAAGACTCATGGATATTGAAAAAAATAATCTAGCTGCATTTCCGCTTCTGTGCGAGCTTATTTCAGAAATAATTTGCGTATCGTCAGTCAAATAAAGTTGGATATTGCTCAGCATTGTCGGCAGAAAACAGTCATTTGCATTTTTCAAAAAAATTATACATTTTTTTTCTGATCTTTCTTGTAATGGTAGATTGAAAAATAAATTTCAAACATCAAACCTGTCCAATTTATGGTTTTACTGCCAAAGCGACTTCCCAAAAATTTCTGCTTGAGCCACAAAGTTTCTTTTGCCTTTCTGCGCCTTATTTGTGTGAATGTGGTTTCTTGGCAATGCTTGCCATCAAATCTAAGTACAGAAGCTGTTTGGAACTGGAACCAAATCTTTGTCGCAATCTCACAAAAATTCACATTAACATTGACGAGCTTGTTGCGCAGAAACAAGCGTATCCGCCTCATTGAATACTGATTGGAAATAATAATTTACTAAATTGCCTTATTTCTTTCATTAAACAAGCACGTCATAAATATGTGCGAGTGTTAAGTTTTTTTTCGTAAGCATGTGCAATTTATATGCTGAAGTGGGACGGTGAGTTTTTGAAACTGTTTTAGTGGTGCATTCATGGAAAAGGTTGGGAAACCCTGCTTTACATTAAGGCAGTGTCTCCGTGTCCGTCCCGGACTTTTAATTTGAAAAATTATTCGTCCGTCATGGTCAAGCCTGCCAATTGACGGACATTTAACCTAAAATATTAAATGTCCGTCCCGGACGAATAATTTTTCAAATTAAAAGTCCGGGACGGACACGGAGACACTGCGTTTTTTATCACTTCCGATGAAACTTCGTCACTGATAATCTCCAAATATTAACCTAACCTTATCCTCACCCTAATCTAACCCTAACCTAACCCTGACCTATTTTTTCAAGTTAAAAGTCCGGGACGGACACGGAGACACTTCGTTACATTAAACCCCCTACCATAATATTATATAACGGTAGGCCTACTGCATGCTTTTCCTTTCAAAAATCACATTTTATAATTGTTCGAAACGAAGCTATAGATCTTCTATTCTCTTCAGACTATCAGCAAAATTACTATAAACGCAACTATTAACTAACAACTGTAGAGGTTACGACACCTGAGATTGACTAATCTGACTCCAGCAACTACATATGTGTCTGCTACACAAAAGATTCTTTATATGAGAACGACATAACAGCACAGAAAACATCGGCTCAAACACATCACTTAGTTTTGCTCTTACACAACCTACCGGAATCATTAACCTTGTTCAAATAGAATTGTGATTAAAAACACAAAGATTAACAGTACAATATTTGAGCAACTCTTTTAAAAGACACAAGCCTAACTGGCCTTAACATCTAACTAGCCTTAATATCCTAGAAACAGCTCTAAAAGTACACACTTCACAAAAGAACTAAGCCCTAACAGCATTCGCATACCATAGTCAAAATTCAACCCTCACTGCTAGTCAATACAAACAGAAATACACAACATATCGCCTTTGCAGTTTTTGCACTTTACACGACATTATTCTGAACAGACTGAGCACGTGGTTACGCTCGACTGATTTCGTATATCACAAAGTCGGGCGGATATATTATTATCCGTCGAAAACACAACTTGTGTAGTGCTGGGTTCAAGTAAGCTTTAAAAAGTTACTTAAGTAACAAGTAATTTTCGAAATATTACTTAAGTAACTTAAGTAATTTAAGTAATTTGAAAAGGTAAGCTAATTAGAGACAATATACTATATTTAACCCTATTTCCCTCAATGTTGTGTCGCATCGACACAACAAGTTTTTAACTGAAAAGTTAAACACTAAACTTTTATCCAAATTACTTCAATTTTTTTTAGCTTTCCTACTTTTTATTACATTAACTAAATGAACTAAATTTGTTGTTTTGTTATGAGCATATACCAAGAGATAGAACTTTTTATTTTAGTACATGCTTCAAGATGGCGAGTGATCTGGTTACGCCTTACTTAACCTTGATTATCTTCGCTGTGTCATTTGCTCGCCTGACCAGTCACCACGTTATTTACGTCAGAAGACCGCAGAATTAGCAACAGTAGCAAAGCGAAATCATAAAATTTGAAGCGATGTCAAAACTTTTTATCATTACACGCTCATTACAAGAAAAAATCACAGGCAATCAACTTTTCCTAATGCAGTAATAAATTGGGAATATAGCTGTAAAAAAATACTGTAATATCTTGCAAATTGCCGAGATATAAGCTGTTGAACTTTGTTATACCAAAGCGATACAACGTTGAGGTGTCTGATGTAAAAAATATGTTGAAGAAAATAAGGGTTAAATCATTTTATTTACAGTATTGTTTTTCAGAACATGTGTGACAAGTGCAGTCAGCCAAAATCAGAAAAAAAACACCGGCTAGTGTACCGGTACTTTTACGAATTCACTTTACATTGCCAATGAAACCAAGCACAATTTTAACAGGCATATAGGATTATAACTAGATAACCTACCAGTACACTTTTCGACACAGGGTCTAACAAAAAAGCAAGTTCCGTTACTAACTTCACTAAACCTGTACCGGTAATTAGTAGCACTCTATATACATGTAGGCTACAGTGCAACAACTCAAATTACTTAGAGGCTTCGCCCTACCAATCAACCAGTTTACCTTTTTGAAGACAGCGGCTTTTGTGCACAATTTCAAGCATTTTCTATTTTGTTGAAACGTTTTTGTAATTTACAAAAATTGATCCAAACTTTGGCCCCTCTAAGTCGACTGCTCTGGTGCCGTCTCTGTAGCTTACATAGAGCTACAGTACCACTTTTGTTGTGAAGAGATGATCTACTGTAAATAGGATTATCGTTCTTCAGGCGACTGGATAAAATATTTCGTCAATCTATTTATCTAAAACTTTTGTAAAATATTTAAAAATCTATTTATCCATTTATTTAAAAATCTCAATCTAAAATATTTTGTCAAATCAATAACAAAAAATTGTCTTTGAACCTCATCGTGAAAAGCAGCAATAAGAAGAAAAGACTCTGTGAAAAAGTTGAGCTATTTTTGTAAAAAAAATAGGCTACCCTTAAATGAGGTTCCGAGTTTTGGAACCTTAAAAGGTTGCAATAGGAAATTTCGAAATACCTTTGGAAAAGGTATTTTTGTGAAAAATACCTTCCTTAGAGGTTTTTAGTTTTCGAAGCTTAAAAGGTTATAATTACAAATATCAAAAAACCTTTCAAAAAAATATGTTTGTAAAAAAAATACCATCACTATGGGTTTTTCTCGTTTTCGAACCTTTAGAGGTAGCAATAACACATATTAAAAAACCCTTAGGAAAGGTACTTTCTGTTGAAAAACCGATACTTGAGGTTTTTTTTTAAAGTAAATACCTTTTTTCTGCAAAATACCCTTATAATGGGTTTGTTTGCAAATTTGAGAACCCCCGAAAAACCCCTAACGAACCATTTTCGTTTCCAGTGTAATCTCATGTTGTTTTACGAGTTCGAAGACAAAAGAAAAGCAGAGTAACACGCTCATAGTTGCTTGTTGTGTTGTTAACAAACGCAATTTCCATATTTGATATTCTTAATTCGAACGAAACGCAAAACAGTTCCGGCGAAGCTGTTTCAGCAATACATAAAATGTTTAAAATTTTGCTTAAAAGCCGCTGTCTTCAAAAAAGTAAGATTGTCGATTGGAGGTTAAGAGTGGGGGTGGGTGGGGGGCAAGCTTGCTGTATGTGGGGGCCAGGCCACCTCTTTGCGCCGACTCTGCTTTTATTGATTACTGTACTTTAAACATCAAGAAAGCCGTCCAATTAGTTAAATAATTTTAGATTTCAGACAAGCATTATTTTATGGTAATATCTTGAAAATTATGCCACAACGCAATAATTTGCGATTACATTTTTTTGAATTTGGAACTCCTTCAAATAAGCCAAAATATGCCAACAAACAATAAACAAAAACTACCGGAAAGATTTTTCAAAATGCACTAAAATTGTACTTGTTAAACGAAAATTTTAATGGATTTCCGAGAACGCAAGGCCCCGGACTTCCTAAAGATGGTTTTGTCCATAAATTGCTTCAAATTAACTCGACCTGATGTTGCCACTATGCTATTGACTTTGTTACTACAAATCTTGAAGGTTTCTCACAGCTTTTGCTTTTATTAAACAAGGTATACTTTACAATTTAACTTAAGCGTCAATTGCTTTGGTGGAGTGTGTGCATCCTTAAACAGACACTAAAAAGCTACCACTGAATTTAACATGAAACCCCCCTAAAACTACCTCCAGGCGTTTACGTGTGAACAGCAAACTCACGTGACCACACAACTGCGCAACTTTTTTTCCTTACCAAAGCTTGGTTTCAGAGCCGGATTGAGAGAATGAGAGGCCTTAGGCTTAGGTTATGTTGAAATCAGGTAGGCCGCTAGTGATCATAGGTCGCTGATCAGACTCATCTCTAAGGTGGCCATGGTTGATCTCGAAAACAAAAAGGTCGCTCCGTAATCGCGTCGAGCCCTTTTGCTTGTGACGAGGTCCCTTGTTTCTCCGACACCTTAGGCTTAATTCAGCCTGCTTTGCCTAATGGTAAATCCGACCCTGCTTGGTTTGAGCAGCTACCGAGTTGCCTATTTTTTCTATTTAACTTAACCCTAATTAAAAAGAAAATAAAAATGATTCATAGATATTATGCGCCGGTTCAACTTTTGGCACTTTCACCTATTTTGTATCTCACAGCACAGAAAAGGACTCCCGCTAGCGCGGGGCCCCTTAAGGTGCGGGGCCCAATTTGGTCTAATCGGTCAAATCGGCCAAAGAAACCGGCCCTGATTTTAGGTGCAACCAGTGCCGGCGCTAGGCCAACTGAGGCCCCCCCCGAAAACGTCACGTGGGGCCCCCTTTATCCGCTAGCACAACGGAAGGAATAGGTGGTTTTACACAGAATGCGGTTTTCACCCGATTTCGCATTTCATGCATATTCGACTTATTCGTGCGATTTTTCATGAACGAACCTGACGCTTATGAGTCTTGTCAGCCTTGCAAAGCTGACGAGACTGTTATTACAGTCGCAACATTAATTTCCTTGCAAAATTTTCAACTGATGGATGCGTTTTAACGTGAAATACGATTGCGTTTGATTTTGCATCTACGTACCATTAAGAAATCTCAAATAGACCGTTTAAAGTGCTAACAATGCTTCATGCCTATCTATACCTTGCTTCTTCGTGTTCCAAATAAGATTGTGTTGCTTTAATGAAGTCACCATAAAGATTTGACGGTAAGACAAAAAATAAGGCAAGATGAATAACACAAAGCTGGGTCGATGAAGTCCAAATAAAACAAAATAAGGATGCGAGCCAAAAATAAGGACATTTCCTAAAAAAAAGGACAATAATATTTTCCAAGATTTAGAGTGTAGACTCTCAAAATAAGGACAAATCTTTGAAATAAGAACGGTATGGAATCAGTGGCGTAGCGAGAAATTTAAAAAAAGGGGGGGGGGGCATAATTTCTACATTTTTTCAAGAGCATTTTTTTTCAGCAGATCTGATTTGAAGCAGATCGATAAACAAAAAAGGCTTTAGGGGTCCGGGGGCATGCTCCCCCGGGAAAATTTACATGTTGTAACGGCTATTTTAGTGCTTTTTAAATATTTTTAGGCAAGTTTTGTTTAAATTTTTCGACCCTGATTCTGAGTGCTTCACCAAATATGATGCATTTTTGTTCGTGCATTTTTGATTATGCGAATATGCGTGCTGAAGACGTTAGACTTATTGCTAACGAAAAGATTCGAAATTATGGAAAAATCGTATACATTAAAAACATTTTTGAAAATGGCAGGTAAGAAGATGCATACTTTTCATCCTAACCCCCTGGGTCCGCTCCTGGCCATAATCTACAGAAACCATCAAAAGAGTCTGGCATATTTTAGGCACTTGGCACCATTAATTTTGTTCTTTTCTACTAAAAGGCAGAGTCAAAGGGGGGGCATGGCACAATGCCCACCCCCCCTCTAAATACGCTCCTGTACGGAATTCCTGCATATTATCGGTTCGTGAAAAATGCTCATTTTTATTAAATTCTAATTCTTAAGAACACGATCTGTGGTTCCACAGAGCAAGCGTTTACCGGACTACCGGCAAATGTTTTACCTAAAATCGTTTTAACACTTGAATTACTGGCTGTTTTTTGTGCGTTATTACGCGTCACAATAGTAAATTACAATTAATGACAAACTACACAGCGCAGTGTGGCATCACTTGGGAAAAAGTAGGAGAAAAGTATCCACGAAAATCATCAATCCATCTGGCCATAACCGGTAGCCTACTTAAAAAAACAATTGAAGTTAGAGTAGGCCTTACTTAAAGTTATAGGCTAATATGTCATAAATTTGAACTTTTAGCGATCCGTTTGACGAACCAATTTTGATCCTCTTTGCTTGCGAAGTCGCACACCCCTAATGTTTTTGTGTAAAAACCATGGTAAACCTGTAAAACCTACAAGCCTCTAAACACCTACCATGTGCGACTTCATTCGAAGCAAGGCGCATGAAATAGAAAGTTATTATTGTTGCTATAACTTACAGTATATTTCATAAAATGTGTATTTTGAAAGAAAAAAATTATGCTTTCGTTCATCAGATTAAAAAAATCGCTGAATACATGCAAGCGATTATGCCTACATTTCAAACAAGAGGGGTACAATTGGAGTCCAACATTCTTCAAACCTTCCTCTCCCCCCCTCCCCCATCGTCAGCACCTTTCTACACACACGCACACAAACAAATTAATGTTGCATCGAAACACGTAATAAAATCATTTCCAAGTAAAAAAAACGCCGCGGTGTTCAGGGCGGGGCTCCTGACCGGACCTGTCCCCCCGGCCGGGGGGTTCGGGGGGCGGTTCCGCTGGCCCTGGGTGCAACTGTCACGAACAGATTTTGCTGAAATGTGGAAAAGGCATGAAAAACAAAGAATCAAACCTTCATTTTGCCGAAGAGTGCAATGAGTACGTGGCGAGGCCGGTCTCCGCGGCAGAGCGCCAGGGCAACACAGCTGCGAAGAAACGTCGCATTTGAATTACGAGTCGGTCAAATCGGACGCAGTGTCGTCAACGGCTCTTGTAAAATTCCCTTGCAAAAAACTCTTGCAAAATTCAAAAACTCTCACAACATTCCTACACTCACGCCCCTAATCTCGTCCAAAGGTAACGTGTTTTTTAGTTGTGTTTAAGAAAAGCTTTTTGGTGGTACAGAATTTCAAAACAGATTTAAAAATCGCCGAAAACATCTTTTAAATTTAGGTAGTCTTGAAAAAGGCTGTTTTTGAACCAAACATTTTCGTCTCGCTCTCTTCAAGCTTCAACGCGAGAGTAAATTCACAAGGATAAGGTGGTCTATATGCAGTATTATCATCAACTTCATCGAAAAATCTGCAACACAAAGAAAAAAGGGCTGTGATTGGTAGTTAAAGGACGCTTGTGATTGGTCGAATATGGATGAATTTTAGAATCCAACTATCGGAGAATTTGCAGCGAGTAGACAAATTCCTTTTGAAGGCACAGAATAGGTTTCAGCGTTTCGATGAAAGCTGCCTCCAGCGTCCCCAACTGGAAAATTGTTCTAGCTTTGGCTAAAATAGAAAACTGGTCAATATGATAATGAGAGGCACAATCAGGATTTTGAATTAAGTGTAGACGAATAGCTGAATCACAGTCTTGTTGATTCAGTGAAGTAGTGATTTTGCAGTTACAGTACGTTTGGGAAAAACTTTGGTTGGATTTTCTTTATTTCGAATCGATTTTGGAATGTGTTGATTGATTCTATCTTGCAGTCGTAGGGATAGGCTATGCGACGCACGTACCGGCAATCACAGCGGCACAGGTAATGATATACAACCATACTTTGATGAGTGATGGGCACAGCATCCTTATAGATTGAAAGCAGAATCTTTCTGGTTTGGAAAATGACACAAGCATCGACGGCTCTAAAACGATATTCAACGTTAAATTTTACCCGTTTTTCGAAATTAAGAGAAATATTTACAATCCAGGGTAGTTTCAGATACACAGGGCATTTCTTTGGTCCTTCTTTGGGAATTACTTGAAAACGGGAGATTTTCTTGGAAATGCTGGAGTTGATTACTGTTTCAGGGTAACCATTATTCTTCAGAATGGAGCGAATGCAGTCCAGCTCTTGTTTAACTTTACCAGGTGAACAGATTACGAGGGCTCGATGAACTAACGTTTCGATTAGGTTCGTTTTGCGCTTGGAAGGTGCAAAAGAATCCCAACGCATGTAGCTACCAGTGAGTGTAGGTTTTCTGCATACCGATGTTTGGAATTGTTTTTCGGATTTGTCAACTTTCACGTCGAGAAAAGAGAGTGTTTGATTGGCTTAATTTGAATAGTTTCAGCCAAAGGTACATTAGTGAACAAACTGGAGATGTCGAAGGAACAGAGAAAGCAATCATCTGGACTGGGCCGAAACTAGGCAATGCGCCCCCCCCCCCCCGAAATCATCTTTCGGGGCCCCCTAAAATTTTTTTCTTGGATGGTGATACAAAAGAGGGAGCCACGAAGGGGCAATACCAAGCTAGAGTGGTCTGGGGGCATGCCCCCCCAGAAAATTTTACGGAATTTGACCTTATTTTGGAGGCTTTTTAAGCGTTTTGAGCCTTTAAAATTCCTCAGTTTTAGCAAGGTTTAGTAGTCTGTTTTACTAAGGCCCTTCCAAACCCGATAATGCTACAAGCAAACCCTACTCTAACATTTCGCTGCCTATGCGAAGAAAAAACGTTTTTAAGGCTTATTTTTGCGCCTTTCCTTGAGGATGAGGGGCTCTTGGTAAGCTACTAAACGTTTGTTTGCTAGTTTTGCGACAGCTATTTTTCGAAAAATTTGCAGGGGCTCCCCATGGCCAAAAGCATAAATATGGTATGGGGGCCCCACATCGCGCGAGTTAAGACAAAAAATATATTGAATCTTAGAATAGGCTTGTTTAAGGCACCTTTATCATACGTTGAGTAAATAGTACTACGTACTGACTACTTACGGAGCCCCTTTTTAGTGCGGGGCCCCCCCCGCTTGGGGGGTTCGGGAGGCGCTAGTTCCGGCACTGCATCTGGGTCACTAGTGAGCTGCTGCATTTTTTGAGTGAAATTTACCATGGCAGAAAAGCCGATCAAACATTCTCTTTTCTAGACGTGAAAGTTGGCAAATCCGAAAAACAACTTATGCCTCTCATTATCATATTGACCAGTTTTCTATTTTAGCCAAAGCTAGAACAGTTTTCCAGTTGGGGACGCTGGAGGCAGCTTTCATCGAAACGCTGAAACCTATTCTGTGCCTTCAAAAGGAATTTGTCTACTCGCTGCAAATTCTCCGATAGTTGGATTCTAAAATTCATCCATATTCGACCAATCACAAGCGTCCTTTAACTACCAATCACAGCCCTTTTTTCTTTGTGTTGCAGATTTTTCGATGAAGTTGATGATAATACTGCATATAGACCACCTTATCCTTGTGAATTTACTCTCGCGTTGAAGCTTGAAGAGAGCGAGACGAAAATGTTTGGTTCAAAAACAGCCTTTTTCAAGACTACCTAAATTTAAAAGATGTTTTCGGCGATTTTTAAATCTGTTTTGAAGTTGTGTTTAAGTAAATATTCAAACATACAACAGATTTTAACAACCCATTATGGCACCTGCTGGTGGTCTGCCGGGGTCTACCTGGTAGCCTATGCAAAAGAGCCGAGAGTCCCGGCTGAGAACTATTTGGGGTAAGGTACAATAGGTTAAAATATGAACAATGCAATTTTTCGTGCATAAAAGTGCAGAAGATTACGACACAGTCGGAAGTCATGACGTAAGCGTATACGTCATCTCTAAACTGCACTAAAACAATCGCATGGCGCTTTACAAAACATCGGATAATGAAAAAAATTATATGAGTAAAACGATAGGTGGCGGAACCGGGAGGGGGGAGGGCTGGCCTTCCCAAATTTTTCTCAGGGGGGGCACTGGGAGGGGCTCTAATTTACACGTTTATTTCTACAATATTGCTTCCGCATGAATGTATTTGAAACTTAATAGGCCTACCATCGAAATTAAAACCCAGGAAAGAGCCTAAATCTAGAGATGTCTTCTTTAAAATTTTGTTTGTGCGGTGGGGTAACAGAAACTAGAAGCAAGAACCGTGGGTCTGAAGCCCACATAAATTGGACATGTGACATGTGGACAGGCTAAATGTGCATTGTAAGCATAGGGCCGGATTTACATATAGGGTGGGCAGGCTGAAACCTAGGGCCTCGGAAAAATGGGGGGCCTCATCACGAACAATGAAGACCTTTTTTTATCTTCACCGATACTTTCAGTGGAAAGCAGAACATGTGAGGACGTGTATTCCTTTTTTTGTTCTTCACTATACCGATATTTTCAGTGAAAATTTCTGCTCTTTCAATCAGTGTGATCAAATAGCCTAGGGCCTCTCATTGTCTTAATTCGGCCCTCAGTAGTGTATTTAGGAGCGGGGCTATTGTGCCATGCCCCCCCCCCTTTTTTTACTCTGCCTTTTAGTAAACAAGAGCAATACTAATGGTGCCAAGTGACTAAAATATGCCAAAATCTTTTGGTGGTTTCTGTGGCTTACGGCCAGGAGCGATTTCAGAGGGGTAGGATGAGGGATATGCATCCTCCCACCAGCCATTTTCAAAAATGTTTTTGATGCATACAATTTTTGTGTAATTTTGAACCTCTTCGATAGCTATAAGCCTTACGCACGCATAATTAAAACTATGCTAATAAAATGTATCATATTTTGGTATTAGGGTCAAAAAATTTAAACTCAGAATTAGGGTCAAAAAATTTAAAACACAATTTGCCTGAAAATTATTCAAAAAGCACTGAAATAGCCATTACAGCATGTTATTTTTCAAAAATTTCCCGGGGGAGCATGCCCCCGGACGCCCCTAGAGCTTTTTTTGTCTCTTAATCAGCTTCAAATTTGTATTGCCAAAAAAAAACACTGAAAAAATTAGGAAATTATGCCACCCCTTTAAAATTTCTCGTTACGCCACTGCCGGCCCTGTTTGTAGGTGAAGAAAAGCTGGTAATTGGTTTTGGGCCCTTCCCCCCCCCCCCCCCCCCCCACTTTAAAAGTGCTTCCGCCATCGCTGAGTAGAACTCTGCGAAAGATAATCTCGATAAATTTCATACGTCACAAGTCGGATCGAAATCGCATTTTGTCAAAACTCAAAACCCACTTTTTGACAAAAGAGTTTAAACTTTCAGACCGGCCTGTTGGCGTAGTAGTCAACGACAAAGCTATCGAAGTGGGAAGTCTGACGTTCGAATTACCGGTCATTGGTTTGTACCTGGTGCCAATCTTGCAAAGACTTTATAGAATTACTGCCACAAAACCATGAGGCTCAAGTAATGTAGTGAAGTAGCGATACAGCTTGGTAATAATGGAGAAGAATAAACAAAGAAACAAGATCATGGAACCAAATGAACAAGGCCGGAACTAAGGGGGGCCTGGCCCTCTCAATGAACAAGCTTAATTTTTTGAAAACAGCAGCTTTTATGCATAATTTTGAACATGTTGTGTTGAAACAGCTTCGCCTGAATTGCTTAGCTTGTTCGAATAAAAAATACCAAATAATTATTGAAATTGCGGTTTGTTAACAACGGAAAGAACTAAGCGTGTTCCACTGCTTTTTTTGTGGTTGCGAACTCGTAATTAAAACGTTATGAAATACCCGTTTTATATACTGCCAAGACTTGCGCTGAAACGGCTTTTCACAGTTCAGATCAACGCCAGCTCGTTGATAAGTTCTCGAAGATGAAGAAGATTGTGGCATGAAATAGCTACGAAGCGTTTCCGTAATTTACGAAAATTAATCAAAACTTTTCCCCAAAAGTCGACTGCTCTGGCGCCGGTTGTGCACATAATTGTATCAAAATCAAAACTTTTGGTGGAAAGTAATAAGATAATCCATAGCCACTGGATGCAGAAGGAAGTCGAGAGCACGAACTGCTAGCGCTAAATATATCCGCGTGACTAAGGCATCAGCCTTGGGGTAGATCCAACCACTTTTTTTTTTCATTTTTTCAAATTGAAATCCAAACTCATTGACAGTAAAAAATAAACAAAATTTCAATTCCAATTAGCCCTAAAACAACAAAATTCAAAATCAGTGGTTTCAAAAAATTGATTTCACATTCAAATCTATTGACTTTGCAAAAGTTGAATTGAACTTCATTAATTTAAAAAAAATCTTGATATGCAAAATTTAAGCTCAAATTTATAATAGTAAGTATTACAATCTCATTTAAACTTCTCCAGTTCACAAACCATGCGAATATACCTGCAAGCTTTGAAAAAACAGATAGGCCTACTTTTGAGTAGGTGGTTCTTGCAAGTTCTTCAAAATATTTTTACTCTGGAAATCCGTGAAATCAATGAGGTTTAAGCAACTACAAAAAAGAGAGTATAAACCCTACCAGATGCAAAAACAAAAGATGATTTTCTATCAAAAAATATGAATGGGGCAAGAAGTTAGCTGTTACAAAATAAAGTACCTTACAGCGTCACATTAATGGTAAGAAGCGCTAAAAATTGTTTGCTGATGTAAGTGATGTTATTCTTGGAATAGCCTAGTAGGCCACAGTTTGAAAAAATTTAAATAAGTTTACAGCGTGCTTGCAACAGTTGAGTAATCGGCCATTTTAAATAATTATGACGTCATAGTCTTGTACTGTAGATTCAACCGTTAGAATGGGGCCAGGACAAACAGAATCCTCTAAAAAAAATAAGAGAACTTCAACCAGCGTCGAGAAAGAAGAAATTACATTGAAAAATTCTGAAATTGAAAAACTAATTAACGAAGCTGTGCAAACCGCAACAAGAACCCTAAAAGATGAAATGAATTTACCCAAAGCTGAGCTGGCTCAAGTCAAGCGGAGTCAGGAGTTCATTGCTAGCAAACATGATTCTCTTGAAGCTGAAAACCGAAAACTAGTGGATTTGAACAATGATCAAAAAAAGGCAATTATCGAATTGGAAACGAAAAACTCAAAAATAGAAGCAACCAACTTAGTAGAAGCAGCAAAAATTGATGATCTGGAACAATATGACAGGAGAATGAATCTGAATACAATAAATATGGGACGAAAATAGCTTAAGGAGGAAAAATAAAGCCGCTGTAAATCTCAAAACTGGACGTTTCGACAACATAAATTCAGCTGTCATCATCAGCAGTGTATGCAAGGCAGTACAAAACTGTAAGAACTAGAATTTAAAATTCTAACTACAAGTAATAGCATAACCCAGGCAACGGGTCAAAATAAGTAGTATAATTATAACGTCATAAACCACAAGCTAATAAAAAGACTGACGGAGTTAAATCAACAATTAAATAAGTAAAGAGGAGCGGATTTGGAGTCAACGTTAAGCAATGGCTCATATTTTTGAATAAAAAGTGACTCAAGAATTAATAAGCGTGCGGAATCACCAGAGCTACTAAGAATGTTCGGTTTGGCAAAGTCCACTTTATGGTCAGGATTGTCCATTAAATGTCGGCACACCTCGGATTTATCCGAACTGGAATGCTCCTTAAGTCTGTTAATAAGATTACGTCTAGTCTGTCCTATATAGCTAGAACCACAAGAACACGTTAATTTATATACAACCCCATATTTCATCAAGGTCTTTTGCTGATCTTTCAGACGAAAGTTATGTCCGATGTTCCAGGTGGTGTCGATAATCCGTAGAATAACTCGGTTCCATGTATGCTTTTCCACTAAGGCGGACAGCTCTTTTTTGAGTTGCATTGACATGTCACCTAAAAAGGGCAACCGAGCAATAACTGTTCTACAATTTTTACGTCTTTCAAGGTGACTCAACATCTTGTCATATTTACGATTAAAAAATCTCCTGACACAACTATCTAAAAAATAAGCAGGATAGCCATTGCGACCAAGCATAACCTTGATATTATCCACCTCTGAACAAATGCTTTCATAAGAACTACAGATCTTGTAAGCACGATCGAGCAAACAATTGACCAAGTTATATTTATAGCGACGTGGTACAAAGCTGCTCCATTTGGAATATAATCCAGTGTTGGTCGGTTTGCGAAATGTACTGGTTGTAACTGTCGTTGAACTGTTATCTACTAAAACATCCAAAAAATTAATACATTTGTTATTTTGAATTTCAGTGGTAAACTTTATGTTAGGATGTACTTCATTCAAACTGTCACAAAATATTTTAATGGAATCAAGGCTATCAAAAACAGCAAAGCAATCATCCACATACCGGTAAAAAATTGATGGCTTATGATTTGAAAGTGTTCTCGACAGAGCTTTGTCCACTAGATGGTTCATAAGGACATCAGCCATAAGACAAGATAAACTGCCACCCATAGCCACACCGTCAGTTTGCTCAAAAAGTTCTCCATTGAATGAGAAGGCACCTCCTTGAACTGTCCATTTTAACAATTTCCTCATGTTATTTTTATCTATTCCTTTAAGAACAAGAACAAAATTTATGAACCATCTAGTGGACAAAGCTCTGTCGAGAACACTTTCAAATCATAAGCCATCAATTTTTTACCGGTATGTGGATGATTGCTTTGCTGTTTTTGATAGCCTTGATTCCATTAAAATATTTTGTGACAGTTTGAATGAAGTACATCCTAACATAAAGTTTACCACTGAAATTCAAAATAACAAATGTATTAATTTTTTGGATGTTTTAGTAGATAACAGTTCAACGACAGTTACAACCAGTACATTTCGCAAACCGACCAACACTGGATTATATTCCAAATGGAGCAGCTTTGTACCACGTCGCTATAAATATAACTTGGTCAATTGTTTGCTCGATCGTGCTTACAAGATCTGTAGTTCTTATGAAAGCATTTGTTCAGAGGTGGATAATATCAAGGTTATGCTTGGTCGCAATGGCTATCCTGCTTATTTTTTAGATAGTTGTGTCAGGAGATTTTTTAATCGTAAATATGACAAGATGTTGAGTCACCTTGAAAGACGTAAAAATTGTAGAACAGTTATTGCTCGGTTGCCCTTTTTAGGTGACATGTCAATGCAACTCAAAAAAGAGCTGTCCGCCTTAGTGGAAAAGCATACATGGAACCGAGTTATTCTACGGATTATCGACACCACCTGGAACATCGGACATAACTTTCGTCTGAAAGATCAGCAAAAGACCTTGATGAAATATGGGGTTGTATATAAATTAACGTGTTCTTGTGGTTCTAGCTATATATGACAGACTAGACGTAATCTTATTAACAGACTTAAGGAGCATTCCAGTTCGGATAAATCCGAGGTGTGCCGACATTTAATGGACAATCCTGACCATAAAGTGGACTTTGCCAAACCGAACATTCTTAGTAGCTCTGGTGATTCCGCACGCTTATTAATTCTTGAGTCCCTTTTTATTCAAAAATATGAGCCATTGCTTAACGTTGACTCCAAATCCGCTCCTCTTTACTTATTTAATTGTTGATTTAACTCCGTCAGTCTTTTTATTAGCTTGTGGTTTATGACGTTATAATTATACTACTTATTTTGACCCGTTGCCTGGGTTATGCTATTACTTGTAGTTAGAATTTTAAATTCTAGTTCTTACAGTTTTGTACTGCCTTGCATACACTGCTGATGATGACAGCTGAATTTATGTTGTCGAAACGTCCAGTTTTGAGATTTACAGCGGCTTTATTTTTCCTCCTTAAGAATGAATCTGGAATTCGAGGGGATTCCCCACGAAAAAAATGAAAATATAAATGACATTTTGGTAAAACTGGTTAATAAAATGGGTGCGACTCTGAAAACCACTGACATCTCCACCGCTTACAGACTACCCAAAAAAGCATCTAAATCCCAGGACCAGCCACCCACGACCATTGTTCGCTTCATGAATCGAGATAAAAGGAACGAAATATTTTTGAAGCGGCATACTCCAAAGTTTTGGAACGAATTCCCTATTCAATCCATGGAGCATTTATTCGTAAACGAAAATTTAACCAAGAAAAGGAAGAGACTTTTTCGGATGACAAAACAGAAAGCGAAATCTATTGGATACAAATTCTACCGGACTTTCAACGGCACCATTTTCATCAGAAAACAGGAGGGTTCGGACAAAATTATTATTCGCAAGGAGGAGGATTTGAATAGTTTAAAGTAAATTGAACTTATATCTTGTCCAAAATTTTACTGTAGGCCTGAAATTCCAGTTTTCAGATAACAGCAATTCTGTTCTTTTACCTGATAACTCTACCTGTAAATACCGTAACATAGAATGGTTTTCCCAAAATTTTAATGCTTCCGCTTCTAATCTATCAATGATACATTTTAACACCTCCAGGTCCCTCCCTAAAAACTTACACAAAATTAAAGAATTGTTAAACCTTTTAAAGTTTAAACCAGACATCTTTGCAATTTCAGAGTCAAAACTATATAATAATAATTTAAACCAGGCTTTACTAAATAACTATCATATGTTATGCACCAACTCTTTAAGCTCTTCTGATGGAGTCGCAATTTTTATAGCAGTCAGACAATACAAAATTTAACAAGCTAGATGAAGTTTCTATTGCAAATGATAACGCCGAAACTCTTTTTGTGGAAATTGATACCCCTGGAAAAAGCATAGATCTAGTAATTGGTACCATTTACAGGCATCTTGGTGCTAACTTTCATACTTTCCTAGAAGAATTATGCAGTACTTTGGGCCAACTAGCTGATGATAAACGTGAATATATCATTTGTGGTGATATTAATATTGATCTTCTCCAGTATCAATTAAAAGCTCCAATTACCAACTATGTTAACTTCATCTATTTGGAGGGATGTTACAATTTAATTGATAAGCCGACTCGCATCACGGATAATTTTTCCACTATTATTGACCATATCTATATTAACATTTTTGATAAACCTCTGGATAGTGGCATTCTCTCTTATGACATTTCTGACCGCCTACCTGTCTATTGTCTCTTAGGATCGGCACTTCTAGAAATTGTGAGCCAATCTTAAGAAGATGTTTAAAAAACTACAAAGGTGAAAACTTTCTTGATGATATATGTATCGCAATGGATAATATACAAACTAAATACCAAGATCACAAATCCAAAATTTTAGGAAACAGTTTATTTACAACTTTCATATCATCTTTCACACAGACGCTCGACAAACATGCTCCATTAGTTGAACTTTCTAAGAAAAAAATGAAAACAA
The DNA here is from genome assembly GCA_964006365.1 of Trididemnum miniatum. NCBI lineage: Eukaryota > Metazoa > Chordata > Ascidiacea > Aplousobranchia > Didemnidae > Trididemnum > Trididemnum miniatum. The sequence continues at coordinate 5,168 of CAXFYD010000155.1, read as the reverse complement.
GCCTTAAACCATGGCTCACTCAAGGAATACTGAAATCAATTAAAACCAAAAACAAGCTTTATTATAAATGTTACAAGCAAAACAATCTTCAGTTAGTATCTGCATACAAAAAATACTTAAACGTATTGACCAAAACAAAACGTATTTCAAAAGAAACACTATTCTACTTTGTTAAAAGAAAATAAGAATAACATGGCGAAACAATGGTCTGTAATCAATGAAATATTGCGTAAAAAAATTAAACCAAGTGCACAAATAAATAAAGTGAAAACTGTAGATAATTGTAATATAACTGGTCGCAAAGATATCTGTAACACATTAAATAATTTCTTTGTCAATGTAGGACCAACGTTAGCCAAAAACGTAACTCCTAACACACCGGAACTTGCTTCTAACTTGATTCCATCGAATTCAAATTCGTTTTTCTTCTTACCAATTACGACAAATGAAGTGTTTAAAGGCCAACTAAACTGAATTTAAATAAATTTTTAAATGTTAGAAAAAAATTCAAGGTATGCGGAATCAAAAACGCGATTTCAAAATTCGGGCCCTGGGCCGCGAAAATGCAAAAAATTCGTTTAGATTTCTTCATCTTAGGGTAGATTTCTTCATCTTTATCCTCCTATCACGAGAAAGCGGCGGAGGCGCTATGCGTAGGACAAATCCAGACTCGCTTAGGAGTTGCCTTTGTTTCCAAGTTTTCCGGTTGAATTTTCTTCTGACTTCTTTAATTTGCTGCTTGCCAGATTCCACCAAGCAGAGATAATCATCGTGAAGCATCTTATCCAAGGACGCAACAACGAGACTAGGTTGGGAGTGGAACCATTAACCTTGCGATCATGGTCGTCGTAAAAACGACGCTCCGAACCACTACGCCACGCTGCCGACTAAATAGTATCCACGCGACTCCGGGTAATAGTATCCACGCGACTCCGGTTTAGTATCCACGCGACTCCGGGTAACTCCGAATTGGCGGTTCAAAGTAGTGACGTCACTGGACCTAACGCAGATTCGGCAGCTAATGGAAAATCAATATACTGGGGTAAGAAACGGTGGTTGGTGAAGAGATGCGTCGTTGTTTAAGTTATTTTCAAGCTTTGTAAGTACTAGACATGACATATCAAGGTGATGCAATTGCAATGTTGGGCCAGCTACGCAGTTAGGCAATGGATATTTGACATCATGATGCCACAACTGCTGGCTGTCTCTGCTGCTCTGTCACTCTGTGCAATGGTGCAATAGGCTTTAGGCTACGGGTATATATACTCGGTAACACTACTGGTACACTGCACCTGTGTAATAGGCTTGCCTACCTGCTATGATATGAATTACAGCCGTTTTTCTTATTATGGTACTGGTAGCTGTGCCAAACCATACGGTAGCTGTTTGGAGAAAGATTCCTTGTGCATCATCACATCATGAGGGCAGATTGTTGGCTAATAAAACTACCTATAAATGAAGTTGTTTCCAATTGTAGGAGCTAGAAAATATTAGAAACTGGTAGCCTATCTTATGGTGACTGAGTCAGTAACTAGACTAGCCCAGTAAGCCCACCTAGACTACCTCACCTAGACTAGCCCAGTAAGCACTAAGCTACAGCTAAGCCACAGCAGTAAGCACTAAGCCCACCTAACCTAGACTAGCCCAGTAAGCCCACCCAATCCACCCATACCGGTACTTCATAAGCTTTTGCTGGTACCGTATCGTACTAGCACAGGCGCATCCAGCAAAGCGTGAAGTTTCTAAGCTCACTTAGCATCAGTCAAAATTTAAAATGTACCGTAGCCTATTTACTGCGTATTTAGTCGTTGGGCGACCTGGGCCGTTGGAATGACAATGCAGTTTCAGAAGTCAGTTACCTGGTTACCGTAGCCTACCATCTTCTACCTGTAATTTCAGTTTCTTAACTGCATAGCTGGCCCAACATTGCAATTGCATTACCTTGATATGTCATGTCTAGTACTTACAAAGCTTGAAAATAACTTAAACAACGACGCATCTCTTCACCAACCACCGTTTCTTACCCCAGTATATTGATTTTCCATTAGCTGCCGAATCTGCGTTAGGTCCAGTGACGTCACTACTTTGAACCGCCAATTCGGAGTTGCCCGGAGTCGCGTGGATACTAAACGAATTTTTTGCATTTTCGCGGCCCAGGGCCCGAATTTTGAAATCGCGTTTTTGATTCCGCATACCTTGAATTTTTTTCTAACATTTAAAAATTCATTTAAATTCAGTTTAGTTGGCCTTTAAACAGATACTCAGCCTAAACTTTCATAAAGCATTAGGACCTGATAACATTTCTGTAAAATACATAAAAACTGCAAGTGAATTTATATCAACCACGTTGTGTCAAATTTTCAATAAGTGTGTCATTGAGGGCATATTTCCTAATGAACTAAAAATAGCTAAAGTTATTCCATCATATAAAAATGGTAGTAAGCAACAACCAAGTAATTATCGACCAATTTCTATACTGTCTCCATTTTCGAAAATATTTGATAAAATTATACTTGAAAGACTAACTAAATATTTATCTAAAAATAACATTCTAAAACAACAACAATTTGGTTTTCGTGCAAATCATTCTACATCACATTTATTGGCTGACGTTGTTTCCCTTCTTAATAAAAACACTGACAATAAAAAGTACACTTGCCTAATTCTACCAGATCTTAAAAAAGGCCTTCGATACAGTAGACCACAAAATATTGTTAGCAAAATTAGAAAAATATGGCATAAGAGGCAACGTGCATAAACTCATAGAAAATTATTTAACTGATAGGCAGCAATATGTTAATACCAATTCCACGACCTCTGACCTCAATAAGGTCTGCTCAGTAAGGTCAATAACCTCAATAAGGTTCCACAGGGTTCAACTTTAGGCCCCACATTGTTCTCTCTGTATATAGATGATTTGCCGAATATCTCTAACTTTACTGTAAGATTGTTTGCAGATGATTCTGCCTTAATTATGCAAGATGAAAACCTTTCTAACCTAAGTAAAAAGGTCAATAGTGAATTAATAAATGTAGAATTGTGGTTAAGAAAAAATAAGCTTTCCTTAAACTGTGATAAAACCTCATACCTGGTTACTGGCCCATGTAGAAACTCTTCTAAAACACTTGATCTATCTCTAAATGGTTCTCCAATAAAAAGATGTACAGTTGCGAAGTACCTTGGAGTACACATAGATGATACTTTAAATTGGGAATATCACGTCAATTTCGGAATACAATAAATATGGGACGAAAATAGCTTAAGGAGGAAAAATAAAGCCGCTGTAAATCTCAAAACTGGACGTTTCGACAACATAAATTCAGCTGTCATCATCAGCAGTGTATGCAAGGCAGTACAAAACTGTAAGAACTAGAATTTACAATTCTAACTACAAGTAATAGCATAACCCAGGCAACGGGTCAAAATAAGTAATATAATTATAACGTCATAAACCAAAAGCTAATAAAAAGACTGACGGAGTTAAATTAACAATTAAATAAGTAAAGAGGAGCGGATTTGGAGTCAACGTTAAGCAATGGCTCATATTTTTGAATAAAAAGGGACTCAAGAATTAATAAGCGTGCAGAATCACCAGAGCTACTAAGAATGTTCGGTTTGGCAAAGTCCACTTTATGGTCAGGATTGTCCATTAAATGTCGGCACACCTCGGATTTATCCGAACTGGAATGCTCCTTAAGTCTGTTAATAAGATTACGTCTAGTCTGTCCTATATAGCTAGAACCACAAGAACACGTTAATTTATATACAACCCCATATTTCATCAAGGTCTTTTGCTGATCTTTCAGACGAAAGTTATGTCCGATGTTCCAGGTGGTGTCGATAATCCGTAGAATAACTCGGTTCCATGTATGCTTTTCCACTAAGGCGGACAGCTCTTTTTTGAGTTGCATTGACATGTCACCTAAAAAGGTATGTTTTTTTTACCGGTATTTTTTTACCGGTATATTTTTTACCGGTATGTGGATGATTGCTTTGCTGTTTTTGATAGCCTTGATTCCATCAAAATATTTTGTGACAGTTTGAATGAAGTACATCCTAACATAAAGTTTACCACTGAAATTCAAAATAACAAATGTATTAATTTTTTGGATGTTTTAGTAGATAACAGTTCAACGACAGTTACAACCAGTACCTTTCGCAAACCGACCAACACTGGATTATATTCCAAATGGAGCAGCTTTGTACCACGCCGCTATAAATATAACTTGGTCAATTGTTTGCTCGATCGTGCTTACAAGATCTGTAGTTCTTATGAAAGCATTTGTTCAGAGGTGGATAATATCAAGGTTATGCTTGGTCGCAATGGCTATCCTGCTTATTTTTTAGATAGTTGTGTCAGGAGATTTTTTAATCGTAAATATGACAAGTTGTTGAGTCACCTTGAAAAACGTAAAAATTGTAGAACAGTTATTGCTCGGTTGCCCTTTTTAGGTGACATGTCAATGCAACTCAAAAAAGAGCTGTCCGCCTTAGTGGAAAAGCATACATGGAACCGAGTTATTCTACGGATTATCGACACCACCTGGAACATCGGACATAACTTTCGTCTGAAAGATCAGCAAAAGACCTTGATGAAATATGGGGTTGTATATAAATTAACGTGTTCTTGTGGTTCTAGCTATATAGGACAGACTAGACGTAATCTTATTAACAGACTTAAGGAGCATTCCAGTTCGGATAAATCCGAGGTGTGCCGACATTTAATGGACAATCCTGACCATAAAGTGGACTTTGCCAAACCGAACATTCTTAGTAGCTCTGGTGATTCTGCACGCTTATTAATTCTTGAGTCCCTTTTTATTCAAAAATATGAGCCATTGCTTAACGTTGACTCCAAATCCGCTCCTCTTTACTTATTTAATTGTTAATTTAACTCCGTCAGTCTTTTTATTAGCTTTTGGTTTATGACGTTATAATTATATTACTTATTTTGACCCGTTGCCTGGGTTATGCTATTACTTGTAGTTAGAATTGTAAATTCTAGTTCTTACAGTTTTGTACTGCCTTGCATACACTGCTGATGATGACAGCTGAATTTATGTTGTCGAAACGTCCAGTTTTGAGATTTACAGCGGCTTTATTTTTCCACGTCAATTTCATTTGTAACAAATTGTCTCAAATTGTTGGAATATTTTATAAACTTCGTA
>CAXFYD010000152.1:0-16272 GCA_964006365.1 Trididemnum miniatum | reverse complement strand
GTCCGTTGATTTTCCCATGGTGAATCGAATATTTTCATGCTTTGAATTTAGAACTTTCAAAAATTTTTTACAAGTACTTTCATTTTCAAATATAGCGTACACATCATCAATATACCATAAATATAGTTTGGGTAAGTCAATGGTTTCATCATCAAATATTTTCTTTTTTAAACAGCCTAAAAAAAGTTAGCAAAAGTAAACTTTAACCCTAATTGTCCTCAGACATGGAAATCAAGTCTTATAATGTGCTTACTGCATCGTCCTAAAAAAATCTGCTTTAACGATTTTTTGTATAAGCAAGAAGTAAAAAAACTATGCTCGTTGTTTCAAAAAAATGGCTATCCCAACTCATTCATAAACAAGGTAATCAAAAAGTTCAATGGCAATTCCAAACCCGAAAAAGATTTTTTATTCAATGAAATAAGAGGAGCCGATGTAAGTCTATATATATGAAAATACAACGGGATGAATGGTAGGCCTTGAAGACTTACTAAATAAACGCTGTAAAAACCAATTCTACGACTAGTTTCGCGGTTTGACCGCTCATCATGTAGACTCAGGTTTTGAACCCAGGACCTTGTAATTGAGAGCGTTACCTCTCCAACCACTCGGTCACCGGGCTGACAGCGTTTTCAATGCAATTTTCAGCTATACATACTCAAGCCCCTGCAACTGCAGGCTTAGCAACTGGGTTCAAAACCTGAGTCTACCTGATGAGCGGTCAAACCGCGAAACTAGTCGTAGAATTGGTTTTCACAGCGTTTATTTAGTAAGTATTCAAGGCCTACCATTCACCCCATTGTATTTTTTATTCACTATTGGCTTGCCATATTACGGAAAAACTTCTAACCAATTTGCAAAACGCTTAGCAAACTTGATTAAACTTAAATTCAATATCGATATTAACGTATATTTACTACCATGAAAACTGCCTCGTATTTTCCTCTCAAGTGTGATACTCCTTTTGCTTTGTTGTCTAATGTCGCGTATAAATTTACTTGTTCGTGTGATGCGAATAACACACACATTGGTATGACGACACGCCATATGGATACCAGAATGAGAGAACACTTACACTCAAAAAACACAAAATCGGCAATCCACGATCATATTAAGAATTGCAAAACATGCTAGAAACAGAATACGATCTAAACAATTTTCAAATACTCCGGCAATGCACTACCAAACACGAAACAAAAATGCAAGAAGCTCTACTGATAAAAAAACACAACCCTAAGCTAAATGCCCAACTTTATGGAGGAGGTTTGTCGATTTTGTTGAATGTGTTTTAAATGTATTCCGTCATCGTAACCATTAATTTATATTGTTTTATTGTTTATAAACTGTATGTATAAATACTGAAGACCTATGATCGTACTGTGTTGTATAACATGCATATATAATACCTGAATTGCCATTTCATTATTTGTGTTATTATTACGCTGATGCTTTCACTGCTCTCTGATTTAAAAAAAAAAATTCATTTCATTCTGATTTTCGAGTAAATAAATGCTTTTATTTTGTTTCTCTGACGAGGGCCAGATGAAAGGCCGAAAACGTTTAGTTCTGCGATAAAAATGTTCATTATAAATGTACTGACAGTAGCACTATTGTGGCTACTTAAAGCAAAGTCTCTCCCGAAGCTATATTGCTTAATAATACAATACATATGTAACTGTTATTAAGCATTAACTGCGCATTTGCTTTTCATGTTGTAACATGCCAGGTTGCAATTAACACGTTTAATTTTTTAACCAATTTTTTTATGCAACAACTTATTTTTCTACTCTTACTTTTCTAATTATGGCAAAACTTAGATAACATTTAAATGAACAAAAACTTATACACATTGTAAAAAATAAGAGCTACTGGGCTAACCATCGCTCCATATGCCTATAAAATCATCAAAAAGCTATGCTTGCTGATTTCGATTTCTATGGTATTACTATAGAGAACGACAAATGAGCAAATAAAATATATTCACCTTGTAATCTCACCAGACCGTTGGCATAATCCATGCCAGACAATGCCAGTGTGGTTTCCAGGTCATCTGACATTTCAGATTGAATATTCAACAAGATTTCATAATGACAGGTTATATTTTCTCCAGCATTTCCAACCAACTCTATCACCAAAACACTATGCACTTCCTGAGAAGCATTTCGAGAGGCAGCCAGTAACTCAGCAGCAATGTCATTTTTCAACGTCTCATTGCTGTTATCATTACCATTTGCTACTCGAGTTAGCAGTTCAACCCTTCCAAATGCCGAAACTCTGTCTAATTTCAAAAAAATATCAAATAAAGCATTGAAGAGATAAAGTTAATTTACAATAACAATTAGCCAACAATAAACTTTTGCTTAAATCATGCGAAATCGCATGCGTTTACCGGTGCAGAACCTTTACGTTTTCTTTTTTGAAACGAAACTTCTTAGGAAACAAAATTCCTAAAAACTGCCAAACAGTGATAGTCGTAAATTTTTTTAAGAATACGGTGGGACTGTCATCAAAACGACACTCCCACCTTACGAAACGCACCTACTGAGTAACAGCTCAGAAAGCCTTCTAGCCAGCGGTCCTTAACCTTTTCTTTCTAACAAACCTCCCTTTAACAACAGTTCTCTGCTTATGGCTTCCCGCTCAATCACGGTCATTGGCATTCTAAAAATTCTTTCGAAATACATCAAAACAAGTGTTTCAGCATTTTGCTCCAAAACGTACACCTGTGTGCTTAGCATGAGATGCAAATCGCAGGGTATAAAATTCCTTGGGCAAAATTCTCTATACATTTTCCTGAAAACGTCCATGCCAGCTGGCGCTACATCTTATCACGAGTGACCTAGGATCTTATACAAGAGAGAATCATTTAAAAGGGAACTGAAGTGCTAAAACATTTTTTTACTAAAGGTATTACTAAACACGACAAATTCAAAAATGACATTAAAAGTTTTTAACTGCTTTTAGTTAACGAAAAATCGGCGTTTAAAATCTAATACGATTTTTTTATAAGTGTATGTTTTACGCATTGATGCGTGAAAAAGTTACAGCCGCGATATTCGACCTTTGGTCAGACAAAGAAATTTCGGTTGTCGAACACTGCAGTTGTAACTTTTTTATGCATCAATGCGTAAAATGTACACTTATAAGAAGTCATATCAAATTTTAAGCGCTGATTTTTCGCTAACTAAAAGCAGTTAAAAACTTTTTATGTCATTTTTGAATTCGTCGTATTTTTGATACCTTTAATAAAAAAATATTTTTGCACTTCAGTTCCCCTTTAAGAACCGAAATATCATTAGTGCAGTATGCCCAAATCAAACATTTTTATAAAATGCTTTTGCTTACCTGTGATAGTATTTACTACATCACCATATGGACTTTGTTCTTGGGTAAAAACGCCGCTACCAGACACCTGTCTAACTCTAGCTCTCCAGGAATACATAGTGTTAGGTAGAAGTCCTGTGATTCTAAATCATATCAACATATTGATAGTAACTTTCTGAAAAGCGGTGGTTATTGGTCAGTTCTAAAAATATTTTCCTAACAAATGGATGCTTCTGAAGTATTTTTCATCATAACAACATGACAAGCATTGCAATTTGTTCCTGATCAATTGCGCAGTGTTTCTTGTGATCTAAACGTGCATTAATAATAGAAGTCGAAAACATGAAAGCATAACTATGCGATCGCTTCATCACTGCAAGAGAAAATTAATGAATTTTTGAAGTTAATTTAAAATAGCAAATATTTTGAAATAACAAAAATAAGAAAATGGTTAAATACTCAAATTTGTAAACACATAAATTGATTCAAACGCACGGTTGCAAGTTTTAAATGAAAAAAATCCAACTAAAATTGTGATCATGCAAAACTGGGCTGTTGCAAAAATTCTCGTTTTCTAGTCGTTTTTTATGGCATGAAAAAAATACTTACAAATATACTTTAGAACTATTTGTGTAAATTATAATACTTACATAGCTGCATAGCTATTTCGTAAAATTCCATTTGTTGCAGAATCATCAGGGATCTGAATAGTTGTTATTTCTCCGGTTTGAGTTTTATTATATTCGATTTCCCAACTTTTAGATCCCGGAGTTTCTTCAAGAAATACAGTTACAATTGAGGGAGTTGTAATGACTTGAAGAATAGCAGATCCATCTGGAGCTAAAAGTTAAAAAAATAATGTTGTTAATCATAAAACTTCTCTCGTTTAATTGTTTTATAACAGTAAAAATCCTAGACATCATAGGTGAGCAAAATAATGCAAAAAGCTACGTTCGTAAACGCTACGTTAGTGTACAATATTGATGCAAAAATTCATTCAAAAAATGGTTCCATCTATCGGTAAAAATATTTGCTTGAAAGAATAAAGTCCGGCATCTATTTGGATCGAACTAAAATTTTACAAAATATTATTGGGAATTTTCTACTGATTGCTCAAACATCAAGCGTAGAAGTACAATAGAAAGAAGAATATTTTCATTTACGAATGACACGTGATGTCCCGAGCCAGACGTTATTCCTGTAAGGCTACTAGCAGCCTACAATGTATCATGAAACAAAGAAGTATATAAAAGACTTGATTTTTTTTGCATTCTTGGCAGCAATCGCTATTTGCAAATTAGACTGTGAGCCATAGTTCTGTTTTCTATTTGGAAGCTGTTTGCATCTTGGACCTCAGTTATTTTGAATCAAAACACTGCAACAGACTTTCACATCTTGTTCAAAGCTTGAAAAAAGCATTAAGGTAGCAACTGTAGTTTTCTTAATATGTAACTGCATGGCAGCAATATGGCAAAGTTCCCAATGCTATGCCAACCTCTTCACAAAAAATCACAATTGTGTTATAGAGGCGGAGAGGGATCACAACGCTATTACTGATATTTACTACGAAGGAGCAAAACCGCGTCCGCGAGAATACCTGAAACTATTCTCAAAAACTTTGTTTGCAACTATGAGAAAGCTGCTTCATTTTCCTAGCGCAGCGTGAATCTCTATTTTATTTTAAGTAAACATTGAAAACAGGACTGGAAAGAGCTGTTAAAAATCTACCATTATTAACTAGTAGCACGTCAAACAGTTTCTGTAAAAGATTTACAGAAAGTTACTGCAAGTAAAATAACAAACTACAGACACTTTAAAATTACTAGAAAAGTCATCAAATTAACGATATACAAGCATCACACCTGTTCTTGCTCTCACATCATCACTAAAATTTCCGTTATTGCTATTTTCAATAGCTCTTGCTTTTACTAAATAATTGATATTACTTTGCAGATCCGAAATCTGAAACAACAAAAGATAATTTGATGATTGAATCTTGCAGCAACAAAAGTCCGTGCTTTATGGATTAATTTTTTAAGCTGTTACTACAGTTAACAATAATAATTCAACCATTTAACATGTACCACCCTTTAATAAGTAAAACAAAACTTCATAAAATGGGCAACGTTTAGTATCAGCCCCCAAGATCGGCTAGGGTTAGGTTTGGTTAGGATTAAGTTCGGTTAGGGTAGTAACTGAACCGAGCTCTAACTAAACTTAACCCTAACTGAACCTAATCCTAACCAAATCTAGTCCTAACCGAACCTAGGGCCTGATACTAGACATTATCTCATAAAATAACATTTTTTAGATAATCAAGACAGGTAAATCGATAATTGTAGGAAGTAATCAGAACTGAAAAGGTATATCCTTCTAATACCACTAACAAATATATTAAGATATATGCAACACATAAAACATGACTAAAATCGCTAAAAACTTTTTAAAAGTAGACTTCCATACAATATTAGCCAAAATCAGTCCAATTATTTCAAATGTATAACATTCAAAGAAGTAATCTCTTGTAACCAGATAGCAGAAATTACTATCTAACTCAACAAAAAGCTAACCTCAATCGCTCCGGCAGAAACAGATAAAGTGTTTACCACATTTGAAAAGTTATGAAGTTGAGTGAAAACAATTTCGTATGAAGTAGCATCAGCTACAGTTGACAAAGACACAACAACAGAACTGCATGTTACAGTCGAAATGGTCACCACAGGAGCTGCAACAATCAGACAATAGCAGTTACTTTTACCATTGACGCATAACGTCAACGTGCATGCCAAGACTTAAGGAGAAAGTACAGGGTCAGTCATCAGCACATACAATAGCATAACATTGCCAACCACTGATATGAAAAATCAACCCTTTTTTACTTATAATTCCTACCGCTAAATATTAGCAATCAGTTGTTTGATGTGTATAACAACCTTGATTCTTAAAATCTCTGATTAAAAAAACTTGCAGAAAGTATACGAGCAAATATTATTTTTTTATATATGCTGTGTGAGATGATAAGGTTAAACTTTTGCAAATGCATTTAATAATACAATACCAACATATAGCGTTGAGCTTTCAGATAAGCTTGCTATTATCTTAACTGAAGATTCAGACACGCTTTTACCACAAAATTGCATTTAATTGTGCTCTGTTTTCATTTCAAGTTCAAAAAACTAGGAACTACAAAGTAGTAAGAAGTGGTTTAAAGCATGAGCACATGCGTCTGTTTGAAGAAATTGGAGGGCACAAAAAATACAAAGTAGTTGAAATTCAGATTCTTTTTATTTTATTGAATTCACAATAAAATTAATGCTTTACACAACTCACATACCGGCAAATCAATATTGCGACAGCTTATGCAAGTAAACGGTGCTGACATACACTTTACGCAAAAATTTCAACAAAATAATCACCCGCTTTGATTTTATGGGCCATTTTATACTCGTTTTTAGCCCACAATTATTTTACTACAGGAAGAACAGCCTGAAATCAATTTGGGCTTCTGTGACGTAACAATTGAAATTTAGCACATAAAGATGTATGTGCGCGCTCATGCGCATGTTTTCTAATGTTCGTTTGTATCACGCGTGCATTTACTGCTTGTTTTTGATCGAAGCAGCAAACACTCGGACAAAGCGTACCAACACAGTATCGGTTAAGTTGCAGAGCAATTATTGCTTACGCGGTGCAATGCAGTTGCCTTTAGTGGTAGTAATAGTAGGATATTTTATTTTTAACCATAACATAACGCCATCATCAACACAAAAAACTGCTGGGTTAAAAATAAGGAAACAGCGACAAAACGTTATACGTTGAACATGCTCAAGATAAAAATACAGAACTAAAGCGTTAAAAAAAAAAATTAGCGCGGTTGCTGCACCTTTAGAAGCTGGTTTCCAAGAAAAGTAAGTTTTTTTCTCAAAAACTTCTCACTTTTGTTTTGCGTTCTCACTTTTCGAAAAACGAAATGTCCAAGCCACGCACGATGTTCGGCTGCAATACTTCACAACGCAACGCAAAGGCATTTTTTATTTCATTATGATCTGTCAGAATTCATGATTCTGACAACACATCACAATGGACTGTGACGTCACAAAGCTGCAGGTATAAATCAGCTGAAAATGCATTGGTTTAGACAGGACTTTTTGACAAAAACGCGTGAAACAACGCCTAGATGAATTTTTTTGGAAAAAATTCAAATGGGGTGAAGGCAAAAGTATGAAGGAATATTACAAATGTGAACGAACCGCGAAATTTCACGTTTAGGGAAGAAAAACGTCATTCTATCGCTTTGGATTAGCAGTACGTACAACGTCACAAAGCGACTTCGCTGTTGGCGTGCGCTGTTGCGCGGACGGTTGCTTTCCGTATTTTCATTATTAACGTATTTTGAAGGTGGCAATTTCTCCCGTATTGAAAAGTCCAAGCAAGTGGAGCATAAGAAAAAATTGCCCTTCCTAGCGAATAATTGTTTAAATCCAAGATTAGTTATGCACAAGAGGAATCCCCCAATAGTACGCTTAAGGTCAAAAAAATAAACGTACCGATAATACGCATTTTTCGCTAAAATTACATGCACTCCGATAATGTATTTTAAAGTATCTGATGATAATGACGCTGTAATTTATTTATTTATGTATTATTTTTTATAAATAAATAAATAAATTACAGCGTCATTATCATCAGATACTTTAAAATACATTATCGGAGTGCATGGAGGACGAAGGATCCCAGCTGTTGAAATTGACGCGTAAAACATTTTTGCTTCTCCCCTCGCCTCTCGGCCTTTTAAACTTTTCGCTAGTCCGGTCTTCCTTGATTGCCGGAATGCTATTTCGATTTTTTTAGTATTTAAGGAATTGTCAGTTTAGTTGTTTATATTACAAAAAAATTTGTAACTACTTTTTTTTGCTGTGGAACTACCGTAGTAGTTAATGCAGGATACGTCATTTAAGATTTAAGAAAACTTAAATTGCTTCATAGCAGCATAAATGAGAAAAATGCAGTTTAATGAAAACACAACGGAAAAGTCGGACTACCAATATTGTTGCAACGCATCGCAATGAAGTTTCCGAAGTTGAATAAAAAAGTTAATCTGAACAGAAAATTCATAGTAGCTACTTTGTTATATGATTTAATTACAGATTAAAAGCATTAAAATTATAAAAACTCACTACAGACTATTTCCCCCAAATGGGTTCATCAGTGGAGGTTCTAAAGATTAATTGAAAGCTAAAAAATTAAAAAGGTTAAAAATTTTTTCGCACTGATTCCTCTCAAAAAACATCTCCGTTTCGCTGCCCAAACTCAGCACTCTGTGCTGACTTTGAATGCAGCAAGCGGGAAATGCTCTTCGAAAAAAAAGAGAAACAGTGTTTCCAGATTTATGCAAGTTGCGAACGGGGTATGGCGGATATAATGACGGATAAAAAAAAATATAAATAATAACCGAATGAGCCGTATTAGTCTGGTTTGAAGTTTTTGAGTTTAAATTTGTTTTTATGGCGGCATTTTGATACTAGTTCCGATCTTCGGTTTATTGTTGTGCTTGGGTTCCCTTGCTGGATCGAAACTTTCTCGGCCAGCATAATTGGCATTTGTTTGTTCCGCTTTGGTAGGCATTTGCATGTTTTTCGATGCTCCAGCTGATTTTGGGTTTCTTGCACGCAGACGTTAAAATCCAGTACAGTTTAGATAGTTCTGTGCAGTTTTGTTTTTTTTTTTTTTTTGTCTCTGAAGGAGTGCGTGTGGTTGTTGAACCGGGTTTTGAACGTAGTTTCGCATAAACCATAATAATGCTTCTCGGGGATAGCATTCTCTTTTGTTGTAATTGAGGCCTTGTACACCAGGGAAGAACTGCAGCATTCGCCGTTTAACGGGCAAGTGGTGATGAACCCATTAGGGGGAAACAGTCTGTAGTGAGTTTTTATAATTTTTATGCTTTTAATCTGTTATTAAATCATATACTCCGCTCTGACTACGTCATCGAGCACTTTTGTCAACTGAAGACCTTCAAGCCTTGACTTGTAGCTATTTTGTTATATATTTTGTAGCTATATTTTGTTTTGGTTTTGTTTTTTGTATCGATTTATCGAATGTTCATTATACTCTTGAGAATACGCCGAAGCGTATAATGAGTTAGGGGCCCATCTTCGCGACTTTGCGTAGGGGGAACACAGAAAGAATGTCGCAGCAGTGGTGAGCCGTTGGCAACGCTTTGTACGATTTCACCGGCCCGAGAATGTTACCCTAGACCTACCGCACTAGAAGCGATTTGGCAGCGGCGTTGGAAGTACTTTTAAGTTTGTGTTACCATACCAACGTCCGGGGAGCTTCGCCTCCCAAACCCCCCTCCTTGTTATCGCAACATCATCATGCGTAAAAAAAATTTAGACGTTTATTTTTTCTTCTAGCAGTTTTTGTAGTTTGCGAGATGCAGTTTCGCTTCGTGGAAGCCAAAAGCTGAACGAAAGAACTTCATAAATTTTGACTAAGCCTTCATACTAATTACTCAAAAAATAATGCTTCTCAGTAAGTCGATATCTTATATTTTGTACTTTCTTCTGGTAGTTTAACGACTGCGTCAGTGCTCGCGTACAATTGCTCTCAAAATTACTTACTCTTACAAAAATGTATGCAGAAGACACATCACTCATAAGTTTTGTGCTTAATTTCAAGGGCTGGAGGGAGAGCTCAAAATTTCTATGGGGGGACTGAAAAAATTTGTGGGGGGGCTTCAGCTCCCTTCCGCCCCCACTTTTCAATGCCCTTGCGATGTGGTTAACCACTACCCTATTCCGGCCGACGTAACGGTTTTATGATCTTGGGAATTACAAAGTGTTTTGAGTTACGTTGCTGGCATTGCAAAGTTTGTGATGATTTAAAAGTTGTTGCTTGTAATGTGCCGCAGCCATATCAAAATTTTTAGGTGTGCCCTGACGAAAAAAAAGTTGAACAGCACTGGTCTGCAGAAACTGGTAATTGAAAATAGGTTGTGTTTAATAAAATACTTAGTCATGCTGTCCATAGCATAAGAAACTATTTTTTACCCTGAAGTAATTGTAATAAATGGACACAACTCAGTGTGTAAGCACTTGAACATAAAAATTACTTTTCTATTTTCCAAAACCGGCTATTCACGTATGGTTCACGTTTTGCAGCGACAGCGCACGCCACTGTAAAGTCGCTGTATGGGGCAGACGGGCTGTCCTTACCACTAATCCAATGCGATTGAATGGCGTTTTTCTTTCCCTAAGCGTTAATTTGTGGGTTTCATTCACATTTGTAATATTACTCAATACTTTTGCCTTCACCTCATTAGAATTTTTTCCCAAAAAATTCATTTAAGCGTTGTTTCACTCGTTTTTGTCGAAAAGTCCTATCAAAACAAATGCATTTTTAGCCGATTTATACCTGCAGCATTGTGACGTCACAGCCCATTGTGACGTCACAGCCCATTGTGATCCATCGTCGGAATCATGAATAGTGTAGTGATTAGTCCAGGCGTATACACTGTAAAAAATTTTGGGTAATCGCATTGCCCAATTTTGGGCAAATGTATGCATTACCCAAAAAAAACAGTCAAAAACCCAATTTTTTTTGGGTATGATAAGCAAAAACCCAAAGTCGATTTTGGGTTCTGCATAACCCAAAGCACATCACCCAAGTAAATTGGGTTAAAAACTGTATACCCAAAAATAAATTTTGGGTAATCGTTTTTGCAAATATTAATTTGGGTAATGTGGTAGCAAACCCAAATTAAATTTTTGGGTGAGTGTTATGACTATTGTTTTGGGTCAATGGATTTTCAACCCATTAATTTTTTTTTGGGAAATAATTCCTGAAATAATAACTTGTGTATATTGTTTTTAAAGCCAAAAAAATTTTTGGGAAAATGTTAAATAACTTATTTTGGGAAAGTGAATTTTAAAACTAAGATCTTTGGGGAAAATTTTTAGATAATAGATTGGTTTTAAACTCAAAAAACGGGCTGCACTTTAAGCAATTCTTAGTTTAGGAAACATTGAGTGCAAAACCCAGTTGTTTCATATAGCACTCGATGAGTTTTCATACGGCCCGCGCTTGTTGCTGCTAAATGTATTATTTTTGGCCTACAAGCACATGTAAAGTTAGATAGCCTGTCCAATCTAACTGGAGGATGCTTTTTTACGCTGTAAATGCGACAAGACTATCTGATTGAGACGACAAAAACCGGCGAGAAAAGTTTAAACCGTTATTACGTCATAATTGCAACAGAAACCATTTTTGTTACGAAGAGCAGCAAAACACATAGAACCACAAAAGACTATTAGCCTTCGGGTACTTTACATTATAAAATTTGTTCCTCTTGGAGAAAACTTTGGCGCCCCTGGTCTAAGGCCAACCACCAAAAACCTTACATGCTTTATCTAAGTTGATCACTTGGTCTGTAGGATAATCGAGCCGTCTAAAAATTTTCTGAGATTTATCTGCGTGTTTGGCAGATATTGGAGCTGGGCAAGCCATCTTAAATTTTTATAGCATTTATCTACGGGCATTGGTAAATGTTGCTACATTAGCAAAACGGAAAGCCGGAAGCCATAGTAGTCTGCGATTTATTGCTTTTCAAGGCCTTACCACGCGCATGCGCTTAAATTTTGCTTAGACGTAAATGCTAAGCATTATAAACTAGCATTTGTGTAGCTGTTTTGCTTGATGAGACAGAATGCGTCATCAAAAATCAAAATCAAATCTTCATTATACTCGTCGTATTACGCCGAAGCGTGTAACGAGTTGCGGGGCCCATCTCCGCGGCTTAGCGCGTGGGTTACACAGCTCCGAAGAAACGCCGCAACGGTGGCGAGTCGTTGGCGACACTGTGTCGATTTGACCGGCCCGGGAATCGAACCCCAGACCTTTCGCACCGAAAGCGTGCGCTTTGCAACTGAGCTAACGGCCGGTTCAGAATGCGTCATCTACCCCAAATTGATATAGGCCTAGTTAAATTTTGCAGTATATTTCCACTTGAAATAAAACCGATGACAACTCCAATTTCACAAGTCATTTAATAAGCTATTGTTGTCTTTTTTCTCACTACTTATGCTATAGCAATTTTAAGTTACATACCTGTGTCTAGTCATTTTAATTTCAAGTTCAACATTATTATGATAGACAGTTGCGCAAGCGGCTAACCTTCACTCTACCGCATAAACCAAACAACCTAAGCTTTCAACTTGCAGTATACCATCGTTTGTCAGCGTAATTTATTAATTTTGCTGGCAGACTTTAATAATAATTAAATGTGCATGATGTAATTCATCATTCTAATAAAATAGCACTTTTCAGAAATTAATTAAATTTTACTTTACGCTTCAATAAACTTTACGGTTTAGTGATCAGCGCAATCAGTGAGCGCCAAAATAATCGAAATTCGAATTAATTGATGCGTCGGAACTGAAACTGCTGCTTCTTGCTGGAGTAAAAAGCTAATTTAAAATCTAAAGGTTCCGGTAACGACTTAGGTAGGCTATGTAGACACAATGATTTTAAAGTTATCTGCAGATTCATGTGTTCAACTTGCTGAAGTGAGCTATCATAGCATGCAGTATCTACAGATTTAGAAATGCTGCGAAGACCACAAGTACTAGTAGTCCGCAGGTCTTTTTATTACTAGCTACTAGACTTAAGACCTAGCTGCCTAGTCAGATGTCAGTAAGTTACTGGTTGCGCATGCTTCTTTTAGGTCTGCTAATGGCGGGATAGAAAATTAAAACAACTTGTTTTTTCACGAACTTTTAAATAATTTGAATTTGGAAAAGCTTATCAGAAGGCAAAAAAAATTTCAAGGTCTACTGGTACTGACCCTTTTCAGTGATTCTTAACTCCCAGAGTGCACTAGTACAGGTACGGAGGGATGGTAGAACTGGAGATTGGAGTGACTACAGTTCAAATTTAGAGTTGTTAAGCTGGGTTTACATAAGCTAAAAAAATAGTGCAAAACGGTGAGAAGCTGAGCTTTTATTTTATAGACCTAATGTCATGCAACTTGGCTTTGCTAGTTGAGCAAAGTGGAGCCAAGCTTCATTGCAAGCTTCAAAGAACAAACAAAGCTCAGCTCTGCTCCATTGACGTTTTTTTGTTCGTGTAAACCCACTATTAGTAGTTGCAAGTTGGACCATTAGAGGTTGGAGTTGATAAGAGTTTTGGGGAAATCTGAAGCTGAGTTGATCTGAGAAAAATGAGTCAATCTAAATGAGCCTCCAAGTGGAGAAAACCGATTTGGAAATGACACTGCTGCCACTTCCCAATTTTATGTTAAAGTACCACAATACCCATTACACTGATACTGGTATGGATCTTGCTTATCCAAAGTGTTGACTGGATATATAAGCAATCAAATAGCTTGCAATGTACATTTATTGATGTAAAAACATGGTAAATTTCAGAATTAGAGAATGGGCCTAGCAGTCATGTTATATAGCTGATGCTTCATGCTGTTAATGTGATGTATGTACAACTACTGTGTCGAATTGTCATTGAAGTTTCTGATCATCAATTCATCATAACATGTATTTACCTTTGTGTGTGAAACCAAAACAGACATGCAACGAATCAAGGTAAGTGACTGATAAACAGTAAACATTATGCATGTTGTGTTGTAAATGCTAAGGCATTATGTAATGCTTCACACTAATAACTGATTGTATATGATACCCAGTTTTGTTAGGCATCCATGTGGCAGTGATAAACATTTAAATTGTTTTGTGAAACAGTCAAAAATGTGCCATCATATATTTAAAATATTGACAGAAGAGCAGTTCAAACTTTTTCTCGATATGCCATGCACATCAATATGAATATGAGTATGTTACCAATCAAGTGCATTGTGATTATTCTACTTCATACTGCTATTTATAAATTTTTGCCTACCTAAGGCGCTTTAACCAATAGGCCCGGTATGCAACTCATAGAAAGTTACACGTGATTATGTCGTGAGTGGTTTCATGATTTTACGTATGCAATAAGCAGTAAAATCAAAGAACTTGGTGCAAAAAATATGGCTTGACATGCACTGCATAGCTCCCTGCAGCTGTGTGTTAGAAACTTGTTATGATAGTATACTGCTCTTTCAGTTTTATTATGTAAAGTTAAAGCAGTGGTTATGACACATGGGCAACATGCATATAAAATAATTCACAGTGGATTATTTTTGCATCAACCTCTTTCATGAAAATCAGCAAACTTATTTTGTGACAATTACAGGTCAGCATAATTTGATGCTAGTCAAGCTGTTGCATGTTGTTTTCTGTGTCTTTGATGAAAAATTATTATTAAATCAAGTAATGTGGCGTTAATGAACTTTGTTGATTGGAAATTTGAAATAATGTTTAAAATTTGAAAAGGCTATAGACTGGCTAAATTTTTTGTAGCTGTTGTTCCTGTTACTAAAAATGATCAAACCTCAATTAGCAGTTTTTATCCAATGGTTATTATTGGGTAAAGAAATTAAAAATGTAATTCCACATAAGCAAGCCTGCTCCAAGCAAGTGGTTTATTGCTAAACGTTTTTGTGAAGTTTCAGAAATTGATTGTTTGGTACAGTTAAACATAAATGATAATTATTTAGTTGGGATACAAAGGTGTGAACAACCTAAAGACTGCCATGGGAGCCCATGCTAAGGTTTTTATGTGCTTAACGCTAAGAAAGCATAAATTATAAAGCGCTAGAGTCCTTGAATGCTTGTCTGTTATTTAAGACAAACTCTATGGCATTGGAGCATTAAGATGGGTTTTCGAACTCAACTTCAATAAAAAGATTATAGCCAGTATATTTGCAATCATACTCACAAACGTTTCGGTAAAAACTTATACCATCATCAGTGTGAAACTACATAGGCACTAGGTTAGAATAACCAGCACAAGAAAGAAATTATTTTAAATACAGCATAACTATTACGTCATAAAGAAAGTAGTTGGGATTTACGTAAAATATAACTAAAGGGGCAAATTAAACAATTACGTGCAACTGGAGTGACTAGATTAGTAGTAGGATTATTAAGTACAAACACTGTAGGATTAATTAAATCATAACTAAAAAAAGGACGTTGAATATAAATGGAAATTAAACACGTTACTAATTGCGATTTAGGCCTACACGAATATTGTGCGAAGTGAGCTAAATGTTAAATAGGTAGATGGGGTTGGAAGAGTCATCAATATTTAATTGTGGTTGAAGATTTTGGATGAGTAGAGTTTCTTTGATGCGGAGTTTTCGGATGTTATTGCTGTGAGCTAGTATTTCGGGGGAATGAAAGTTCATCGTATGGTCTGGGTTATTTTTCAAGTGTTGGGACACATCAGTTTCATTCTTAGTTGAGTTTTTTGGCATATGGTCATTGATTCTAATCTTCAAATTTCTTTTGGTTTGTCCAATGTATGATTGTCCGCATGAGCAATTGAGTTTATACACTACTCCTGAGCTGTGTAGCAGTGTTTGACGGTCCTTGTACCTGAATTTTTGGCCAATAGTTGTTGTTTCGTGTACCATAACAAATTTTGATTTTTGGGAAAGTTTTTTGAATAGATATTGCCGAATTTCTTTTTCAATTTGATGAGACATGTCTCCGATATACGGTAGTTTTAAAATCGAGAATATGGGTCTTGTTTTGCTTTCAGAGTCTGGCTTTTCTTCGACTTCTGGAGTTTTTACTTTTTCATGCATTTTGTTGAAAAAAATTCGAATTTGCTGATTAAGAAATCCAGTCGGATAGCCGTTTTTCTCTAGCATGGTGGAAATAATTTTGAAATCTTCGTGGATAAGTGAATAGGAATTGCAAATTTTGTAAGCTCTGTGCAAGAGGTTCCTCACTAAATTAATCTTGTATTTCAGAGGCGCAAAGCTTTGCCACTTGATGTAAAGTCCGGTATGAGTGGGTTTACGGTACGTTTTTAAGGCTAGTTTTCCAT
>CAXFYD010000151.1:0-20822 GCA_964006365.1 Trididemnum miniatum | reverse complement strand
GGACTCGCCTGGTACTGGGAGAAGCCGCCAAACTAGCTGGCGCGTTTTATAACCAGGATATTGGGCTTCGAGAATTCGTGATGAGTAGTGCCCGCGACGATGGCGGCGCTACTGCCCAGGCGTATATGGAAGACTGTTGGCCGCAATTCGAAGAGCGATTTGGCCACGGATTGACGCCAGAGGCCATCGCCTTTGGTGAAAATTTTGCGGGCAATGTCGCACACTTTATCACCGCGTACTCGGGCCCGCGCACACTCACGCACGGTGATTTGCGCAGCGAAAATATTCTTTACGGCGATGGCATGGCAACGGTGGTGGACTGGCAGACGCCGGGAGAAGGTAGCCCGGTAACGGATGCGGCCTACTTTCTGGGTGGCAGCGTGGATATAGATGACCGGCGCGCCTGGGAGAAGGACCTTATCGAAGATTATCGCCAGCAATTAGCGCAGCAGGGTGTCGCGCTCTCGCAAGCGGAGTGTTGGGAACAATACCGTATGCAGGCCATGCACGGCGTCATTGTGATCGTGTTGGGTGCTGTGTTTTCTGAGCCGGCAGAGCGCAGCGATCGCATGTTCCTGGCCCTGATTCAGCGCCATTTACAACAGTGTATCGATTTGAATAGTGCGGAGTTCCTGCCATGAGTAAGGTTCTAAGCCATCTAACGAGTCCCGGTCGAATTGGCAGCATGACGCTGAAAAACCGCATGATCGTGACTGCTATGGGAGTCAACCTCGGCGAGAATGATGCGACCTGCAGCGACCGTATTATTGCCTATCATGAGCGACAGGCTCGTGGCGGTGCGGGCCTGATCATCACGGGTGTGACCTCTGTGGCGTGGCCGGATGGTGCGCCGATACCCGGTCCTATTGGTTTATCCGATGACCGATTTCTTCCCGGACTGACGCGATTGGCGGACGCCGCGCATCAGCACGGCGCAAAAATTGCGGTGCAATTACATCACGGCGGCATTAATGCTGCCCAGGATGTGCGAGAGGGCAGGCCGGTGTGGGTGCCTTCCTATCCGCTTCCACCCGGATACAGCGACATGGGCGAAGGCATGCTGGCGGAAGAGATCGCGGCATTTGCCGGCGGGCCCAAGCCCGAGCTGCATGTGGTCAGTAAAGAGGATATCGCCTGGCTGGTGGGTCGCTATGCGGAGGCGGCAGAGCGCGCCAAACGTGCTGGCTTCGACGGTGCTGAAATTCATGCCGGCCACGGTTATATCCTGTCTGGTTTTCTGTCCCCGGTGGCGAATACCCGCGAGGACGAGTACGGCGGCAGCCTGGAAAACCGAGCGCGAATGTTGCTCGAAGTGATCGTAGCTATTCGTGAGCGGGTAGGGCGAGACTTCCCCCTGTGGGTGAAGATCGATTGTGGGGAATACGGTAAGAAGGAGGGTATAACCCTCACCGACGCGACAGCGACCGCGAAATTGATTGAGGCGGCGGGCGCCGATGCGATAACCGCCAGTGCCTACCACGATACCAGCAGAGGCGCGCTGCATTCGGAATCGAATATCCCCTTTGAACCGGAGCGAATGATCGCCGATGCAACTGCGATTCGTCGCGCGGTATCGATACCCGTCATTACCTCAGGCCGTGTAGAGCCCGATTCTGCCGACCGTCATATACGCAAGGGACATTTCGACTTTCTCGGTATGGGTCGCAAGATTCTTGCCGACCCGGACCTGCCCAACAAGATCGTGGCCGGCACGCCCGAGCAGATACGCCCCTGCGTCTACTGCTACTGCTGTGTTAGCCAGATTTATAAGGTGGAGCAGGTTAAGTGCGCCGTTAATCCCGAAACCGCCTACGAGAACGAGCGTGCCCTCATAGCAACCGATACGCCGCGCCGTATCGGGGTGATCGGTGGTGGCCCCGCCGGTATGGAAGTTGCACGCCGCCTTTCCCTTCGCGGCTTTGCGGTTGAACTGTTTGAAGCGGGCCCGCGACTGGGCGGTACGCTGCAGTTTGCCAGTATTGCCTACAAACCTAACGAGCGCTTATTGAAATGGCTGCGTCTGCAAATAGAACAATCCAGCGTTAATGTGCACCTGAATACCGCCGCGTCAGCCGACCAGTTAAAGCAATTGGGAATCGAGGAAGTCGTGGTGGCAACCGGCGCGCGCCGAGATATGCCCCCGCTTGCGGGCGCAAACAGAGACTTTGTGTTTAGCGGCGACGAGATGCGAGCGCTGGTGCAGGGTGCGCCGCATCCGGAGTTGCAGCGCAAAGTCCCCTGGTTGAGTCGCACCCTGGTCGATGTGGGTGCTAGAACAGGAGTGACGGGTCACCCAGAGCTCGTGCGTCAGGCATCCAAAGTCTGGCTGCCCCTGGGCAAGAAGATTGTAATCGTCGGTGCAGAACTGGTGGGCCTGGAACTGGCGGAGTTTCTGGCAGAGCGCGGGCGCGACATCACCGTTATCGACCAGTCCCATGAAGTCGGCCGAGGTTTATACCTGGTGCGACGACTGCGCCTGCTGGAAGAACTGCAACACCTGGGCGTAACGCTGATACGGCAGGCAGCCGATATCAGCATCGACGAGCATGCGGTCAGCTACACCAATTTCCGCAAGCAACGGCGCTCCATTGCAGCGGACCATGTCATTGTGGCGCAAGGCGCGACAGGTGAATTGTCGCTGGCTGAAGAATTAGAAGCTTCCGGCTTTACCGTGCACAGTATTGGCGACTGCAATGGCGTCGGCTATATCGAGGGTGCAATGGAATCTGCAGCAGAGCTGGCAGTCCGGCTCGGTTAATCACCCCGGTGCATCGCTACCACCCAACTGTTCCATAGCAGCGAAGCCGTCCAGGTACTCATTAACCCGGATGGCCTCGCCATCTTTGTACTCGGCGAACAGCGCGTACTCATTGTTGAGCGGCGCGCCCCAGGTTGTCACGCACTGGTAGTTGAAGCGCACTGCGCCCACAGCGGCATTTCCAGTGGCTGAATGCACCGTGATTTGCACCGTGGCAGGATCGTAGATCTCGCCAAACACCTTGTTCATCACTGCGCGAATGGCCTCCTTGCCCTTGTGGGTGCCACCGGGTTCCATGTTGCCGATGTGAACGGTCCACTCGCAATCCTCAGCGACTTGTTCGACGATCGATTCGGGTTGGCCGAAGGCTTCGACCAGTTGTACCACCAGTTGCTCGGTATCCATGTTCTTCTCTCTAGTTGATATTGCCGGCTGCAGCCACCAGGTCGGGCCGCTGGGATATTTCGATCCGATTGCCATCCGGATCAGCGATAAAGGAAATCAGTGAGTCGGTCGACGTGTGTTGGTCACTCGGAGCAACCAGCTCCTTGGCTCCGCGCTCGACTAACTGCTCGTGCGTTGTCTGAGTGTCCATCACCTGCACCGTCAGGTAGTTGTAGCCAATTCCGTCCTGGTGCTGCGCCTCTCTGGCGGTGGGCGTCTCTGCAAAACTTAGCGTAGTACCCGCCCACTCGTAAGCCTGTTCGGAGACGCGGGGCAATAAGAGAACCTGCGAAAAAAAGCGGTGGAAAGCCGCAGCCTCTGATACCGCGAGATGAATGCCGACTTTGTCGATCTCCTGGTAACCACGGGGCACCAGGCGTACCCGGTTGCCGTCCGGATCTTGCAGTAGTTGGGCCTCATCAATACCGTCTCTTACCAGGAGTAGCTCGCAGATACCGCGCTGCGGGGTAGCAGTGGGTAGCTCCATTTCGACACAGTTCAGTTTCAGAACGGCGCCGTGCAAGTCCAGTTTGTGTTGCACAACGCCTTCTACGGGGCGCAGCGTCTCCTTCTCTTGCAGTCCAATCTGATCGCGCCAGAATTCGAGCATGGCTGATTGCTGATTACTCAACAAACCCAAATCCAGTCCGGCGCGGGAATACTTCACGCTTGATGCCCCGCGGCAGTTAATTCGTCTGCCATGCCCTGCAGTGACCAGCGCACGGCGTTCTCGAAGACCTCAGGCATGTCCTGGAAGTTAGCAGAATGACTCGAGCCGGATTGCGCGATGACCAGGTCCTCGAAGGCAATCTCACGCGAGCTTCGACGGCTGCGTCGCTCGGGTAGCGGTGGCGCTTCGATCTCTGCCAGAGACAAGCTAATAACCAGGTGGGTGAGTACCCGGCAGCCGCGCAAAGCGATTTCCTCATGAATGCCCTTGTGCAACCAGTCTCGCAGTAGCAGGTTGACGGTATCGGCGATAGCGGGGCGGTTTTCCGTGGTGATCAGGCCAGCGATGTGGGGGTGGGCGAGTAAGGCCTCACGCAGTGCAGAGGCCCACTGCAAGCCCGATTCCTGCCAGTGCTCCGCGGGGCGAAACTGCAATTGGAAACTGTTGAAAAAGTAAGTCACCAATTCGCGAACCAGCGTATCTCGCTTGCCGACCTGCTGGTAAAGGGTGCGGGTAGAGCACCCTAGTCGGCCTGCCAGATTGCGCGCGCTCAACTTTTCGAAGCCATCCTCGTCCAGCAGCAGGAGCGCCTCATCAAGAATTAATTCCTTTTTAATCAGTGGTTTAGCCATAGGATTTAAGCGCAGGCGGCCCTCGGAAGAACGTTAACTGTGGGTTGGTTCAATTTTTCGGTACCCATTGGCGAGGGTCTTTGTTATCTTAAGAAAACACTGTTGTTTTATACGTGATTGATTCTGCGATAGCAAGTAAAGGGTAAATGCCATGGCATGGGATTTCGAAACCGACCCCGAGTTTCAGGAAAAACTGGATTGGGTGAGAACGTTCGTCGATGAGGAGTTGATTCCCTGGGAGCCAATCTACGGCGAGCTTGAGCCCGAACACTGGAGCGCGATTCAGGAGCCACTCAAACAGCAGGTCAAGGACCAGGGCCTGTGGGCCTGTCACCTCGAGGAGGAGCTCGGCGGCCAGGGCTTGGGCCAACTACCCCTGGCGCAGATGAACCTGATCACAGGTCGTTGTCCTTTCGCTCAGGAGATCTTTGGCAATATGGCGCCGGACTCTGGCAACTCCGAATTGCTTGCTGAAGGCGGTACCGCTGCTCAGAAAGAAAAGTGGCTGTGGCCGAACCTGCGCGGCGAACTACGCAGTGCCTTCGCGATCACCGAGCCTTTTGTCGCGAGCACCGATCCTACCCAGATTCAAAGCACAGCGGTGCTCGACGGTGATGAGTGGGTACTGAATGGCCGCAAGTGGATGATCACCAATGCATCGCGCGCCGACTTCATCATTTTTATGGTCGTTACCGAACCCGACGCGCCGGTGTACCAGCGATGCTCAATGATCGTGGTTGAGAAGGGCACGCCCGGCATGGATGTGTTCCGGGATATTCCCACTATGCATCACCCCTACAGTGAGTATGGAGCCCACGGCAATCACGCAGAGATATTGCTGGACAACGTGCGTGTTCCCAAAGACAACCTGATCGGTGAGCGTGGCGGCGGCTTCATTTTGTCGCAGGTTCGATTGGGGCCTGGCCGAATTCACCATGCCACGCGTTGGCTCGGTGAGGCGGAGCGCGCCTTCGACATGCTGTGCGAGCGCACCAAGTCGCGCACCTCATTTGGCAGAGGCTATGAAAAACACCAGATGATCCAGGAGTACATCGCGGATTCGCGTATGGAGCTGGAGATGGCCAAGCTGTTAACACTGCGAGCCGCCTGGAAGATGGACAAGCTGGGGCATCATGGTGCTCGCGAAGACATTGCCATGGTCAAAGTGAACAATGCCAAGGTGCTCTATAACGTGGTCGATCGCGCACTGCAGGTGCATGGTTCCCTGGGTTATAGCTGCGACATGCCGCTGGAGCTGATGTACCGGTCCGCGCGCATGGCGCCGTTGGTAGATGGCGCCAATGAAGTACACAAAATGACGATTGCACGCTCTGAACTGAAGCGCTACGAAGCTCTAGAGGGCTGGCCTTCGGAACATATTCCTACCCGGGCCGAACAGTCCCGCCAACGCTTTGCCGATTTGTTGGAGGCTCGCGGTTGATGACCGATCTGGATTTCAATCTGGACGGCTTTAGAGACTGGTTGCGGCCACAGTTGGCATCTGAGGCTGCGATTAGCGTCACTCCTATGCGCGGCGGTGGCTCTTGCGAGATGTTCGACATGCAGGCTGGCCGCGAGCGTTATGTGATCCGTCGGGCGCCACTGGCCGCGGTCTCCGACACTGCCCATAACGTGGTGCGCGAATACAAGGTGATCAAGGCGATGGCGGGAAGTCAGGTGCGGGTGCCGCAGTTGCTTACCCATTGTGATGATCCTGAAGTGATGGGTAATCCCTTCTATGTGATGAAGTTCATCGATGGGGAAGTGATTCGGCGCAAATTGCCGGCACAATATGTGGTGAGCCCGGAGACGCAGCCCGCTATCGGCGAGGAGCTGATCGATGCGTTGGTGGAGTTGCATGCGTTTGACTGGCAGGGCACTGAACTGGAAGCCCTGTCTAACCCGGAAAATTTTCTTGAGCGGCAATTGCAGCGCTGGATGAAACAGCTCGAGGGCTATCGCAGTCGCAATCTCGCCGGCGTGGATACGGTGGCCGATTGGCTGGAGCGGCATCGGCCGCCGGGTGGGAATCTCACCGTCATGCACGGCGATTACAAGGTCGATAACACCATGTATTCCAGGCAGGTGCCGCCGCGCGTCCTGAGTCTGGTCGACTTTGAAATGACAACTGTTGGCGACCCCTTGATCGATTTGGCCTGGGCCATGATCTTCTGGCCGGAAGAAGGCAATCTTATCGCCATCGCCTCGCCCGGCAGCGAGGCGGGTATGGATGCAGCGTACTGCCAGGTACCCCAGGTGTTGGTCGATCGCTATGCCGCACAGACTGGTAGAGACCTGAGCCACTTTCAGTGGTACCAGGCATTTGCCGCCTGGAAGCTGGGCATCGTGTTAGAAGCCAGCTATGCCAAGTACTTGGCAGGAGAGTCTAAGAACCCTAACCACGAATTTTTTGGTTTCGTCGTGGATCAACTGATGGAGCGCGCCCAGCGATTTGCCCAATGACGGATATGTTTGATGTGACTGACAAAGTCGTACTGATCACTGGTGGGAGTCGGGGGCTGGGTAGGGCGATGAGCCTCGAGTTTGCGGCGCGCGGTGCCAAGGTGGTTGTCGCCAGTCGCAAGCTGGAGGAATGCGAGAAAGTGGCTGGCGATATTCGTGAACGAGGAGGTGATGCGCTTGCCATCGCCTGCCATGTGGGTGAGTGGGATTCGCTTGCAGACGTGCTCAATACGGTGGTATCGCACTACGGGCGCATAGACGTGTTGATTAACAATGCGGGTATGTCTCCAGTGGCACCCTCGCTGTTGGAGACCAGTGAAGCATTGTTCGACAAGATCATCGACGTTAACTTGAAAGGTCCCACTCGATTGACTGCGCTGGCCGCAACGCGAATGGCAGAGACCGGCGGTGGCGCGGTTATCAATATCAGTTCGGTGGCCTCGACCAGGCCCAATCCGCTAACCACGACCTATAGCGCGGCGAAAGCGGGGCTCAATGCCTTGACGGTGGCCACTGCCCAGGAATATGCGCCCGTGGGCGTGCGCGTTAACTGTATCGTCTGCGGTACGTTCGATACTGATGCAGCCGCAGGTTTCGTGCGAAACGAGCAAACGCTGCCTCACGTCATCGAGCCCATTGCTCTCAAGCGCGTGGGTGAGCCAGAAGAAGTGGTTGGTGCCGCCTTGTATTTTGCTTCGGCAGCCAGCAGCTATACCACGGGGACCACTGTCACGATCGATGGTGGAGTGAGGCCGTAAAAGGAGAACGAAATGCCAAATTGGCAAGGTAAATCGGCGCTCGTGACCGGCGCTGGGACGGGGATCGGCGAAGAAGTTAGCAAAGAGCTGGCTCGTCGTGGCGCCATCGTTTATGTCTCTGCGTTAACACAAGCCGAGGCTCAAAACGTCGTTGTCGAAATCGAGGCTGCTGGGGGCAGGGCTCATGCCGTGGTCTTGGATGTTACCAATCACACCAGGCTGCGAGAGGTGATGGAACTGGTGGTTGCAGAACAGGGCCAGCTCGACCTGGTAATCAATAATGCAGGCATCATCTTTGTCGGAGAGTACTTCGATATGGATGATGCTTACCTGGAGCAGTTGGTCGACGTGAACATCACTGCCGTCATGAAGGGTACGCTATACGCCTATCGCATCATGAAATCACAGGGCCATGGGCTGATTGCCAACGTGGCTTCGCAGGGCGGTTTAATGGCGGTGGGTTCGATGGCAGCGTATTCGGCCAGCAAGCACGCGGTTGTGGGCCTAACTGAATCGGTCGCCGGCGAAGCGCGTGAGTTTGGCGTGCAACTGCAGGCGATCTGCCCCGGTAATGTGGCTTCGGAAATGTTGACCAAGGCCAAAACCCGGGGAACCTCGGCCCAGGAAGTGCTCGACAGCTTACCTAAGGTGATGCCTACGGATGTGGCTGCGCGCTATATCGTGGATAACCTCGGCAACGGTAAGCACAAGATCGTCGTCACCGCGTTGGCAAAATTTCTCTATCTGCTGGTGCGTATTTGGCCCGGCTTCGGCCGCTTTGGCGCCCACAACTCGATGCTGCAATTCCGCCAGCGCCGGGATGACTCCCTCAACCAGCTCTAGATGTAGCCTTCCAGCATGCCCTGGGTTTCTTGCCATAACCGCGCTGCCAGGGCTTTATCGTAAACGTGGTTCGGCACGTTAACGACGACTGGATTGCAATCCTCGAAATAGGCACCGCTTACACCAGCAATGAGTGGGTTGGTGGCGACGTAGACCTGGGTGGCGGCGCCTTCCGCGGTGGTTTTCTGAATGACTTGCGCCACGTTGTTGTAGAGAAAGCCGATGAAGCCGTCGGCATTACGGCCTATATTGGTCTTCACAAAACCAGGGTGAATGACATTTGAGGTGGTGTCCGAGTCCTTGAGTAACTCGGATAGCTGCAGCGAGAACAGCGCATTGCCGAGCTTGGAGCGGCCGTACGCCTGGCCGGCATCGTACTCACCTTCGCCGCGCAAGTTGTCGAAATCGATTCCCACTGCCGGGGCACCCAGGTAACCCATCTGGCTGCCCACATGCACAATGCGTCCATTCTCGGCTTCCTGCACCAACGGCAACAGGTTCATCGTCACCACCACGTGTCCGAGGTAGTTAATGACCCAGATTTTTTCCATGCCGTTAATCAATTCGAAGTCGGTGAAGCTGCCAATGCCGGCATTGAGAATGAGCATGTCGAGCGGCATACCCATGGCCTTCACCGTATCGGCACAGGCGACACAGGATTCGAAGTCGGACAGTTCCAGGGCGACGGGGGTGGTGTTCCCCTGCACGCTATCACAGGCTTTCTTGGCTTTCTCCAAGGTGCGTCCCGTGCCAATAACGTGGGCACCTCGCAGCGCCAGAACCCGCATCGTCTCGTAACCCACGCCAGAGTTGCAGCCCGTGACAAGCGCGGTCATCCCAGACAGGTCCATACCTTCAGTCACTTCCTCGGCAGTGGATTTTGCGCCATAGGGCCCCACCGGCAGGCTCGTGTCGATGGATACCGCGTCTTCGCCACCGCAGGCAGCGAGGCTGCCTGCGCCTGCACCAATGGCCGATACCTGTAAAAATTGTCTGCGATTAATGGCCATGAGCCGCCTCCCGTCCGCGCTGTTCGTTAACAGTAAATAATAGAACAAGTCCCGCTACAAAAAAGCTCAGTGTCGACAATATCGCGAGGCGATGGTCGCCGCCGCTCATGCGATTGATCAAGCCGTAACTCAATGGTCCGAGAATAGCCGCGGCTCTCGCCGCCAGGCCCCATAGGCCAAAGAATTCTGCGGTACGCTCCACGGGTGTGAATTCGCCCACCAGTGCGCGACCGCCAGCCTGGGTCGCCCCCATGGCCAGACCAATGAGATTTCCTGCAATCCAGAAATTGGCTTCGCTCTCGGCGACAACCGCGAGCAAGCCCGCAAAGATCCACACTAGCAGTGCAACGGCCAGACTCGGTACTGAGCCGAAGTGATCCTGGGCGAAACCAAACAGGAAGGCACCGATAGCTGCTGTGAAGTTCACCACCATGATAAGGATGATCAGTTGCTGGCTATCAAAGCCCATGACTTCTTGAGCATAGATCGCGGCGATGACGATAACGGTGGCAACGCCAGCCTGAAACAGGGTCAGGCACATGAGAAAGCGGAACAAGTCCTTGAGTTGGGCTGCGTGAGAGAGCGTGTTGAAAACCTCTCGGAATCCCTCCCGCACGTAGCTGCCGGCAGAATCCAGTGGGCGTGGTACCGCGCGCTCCTTCAGCCATTGAAAGGTGGGAAATGCAGCAAGGGCAAATATGGCAGCGGTAATCAAAAGGGTAACGGGCACATAGTCGGCGGCGGTTTGTCCGGCGGCCGAGGCCCAATTTATATAGGCGAGGCAACTACCCAGAGTGAGCAGGCCGCCAAAATATCCCAGACTCCAACCCCAGCCCGATACCCGGCCCATCTTGCCGCTGTCGGCAATCTCTGGGAGGAAGGCTGCAATCAGGTTTTCACCACTGGCAAAGGCGATGGCCGATAGCACCAGCAGTGGCATGGCCAATAACACCTGTCCTTGGCCAGGGATGGATAGCGCCGCCGTCGCTGTTACACACAGGATTGTGCTCGCCAGCAGGAAGCGTTTCTTGCTGGCGCGGTAATCGGCGATGGCGCCCACAATCGGTGCAGATAGCAGTACAAAGAAATTGGCCGCTGCAATACACATGGTCCATAGCAGGGTGGCGCTGCCGGGTGAGGCCGCCTCAAGATCGGCGGCGATAACGCCGACGAAAAAGGCGCTGTAGATGGTCGTCAGTACAACGGTCGCATAGCCGGAATTGGCGAAATCGTAGAACGCCCAGGACCAGATTTCCCGGGTGGATACCTCAGATGTCATGAACGACCCAGTGGCTGTTAGTGTCGGCAGTATAGCGCTCTGTTGAGCCCAACCACTAGCGCTGCGATTGCAGCCCGTTGATTAACAGTCGCACCACAGCACGAATGGAGTGCTCATCAAGAAAAGGACGGTAGAGCAGGGAGATGGTAAGCCGGGTATAAAGATCGAAGAAGGCATCGCGGTGCTGCTCCAGTAGTGGGTGCGCTTCAAACACGGTGCTGAGTGATAGCTGCAGAATACTGCGAAGGGTTTCCTCCTGTGATTGCAGGGGAATGGCATCAAGCCCCTCGGATTCCTGGATAGAGCGCAGAAAGCGGGCATATAAATTGTCACCCTGGGAGCCTGCATTGACGAAAACCAACGCCGCGGTGAGTTGATCTTCCAGGCCCTCGATACCTGCGAGGTGTGTGGCGAGCTGGCGGGCGCTGCCATCAAAGACTTTGCGCACAGCGGCAAAGTAAATGGCGCTGATATTGGGAAAGTGCTTATAGAGCGTTGGCCGGGTGACACCCGCCGTGCGCGCTACCTCTGCCATGGTCACTTTGGCGGGCTCAGAGTGCAGTGCGCACTCGATATAAGCATCGATCAGCCGGTGTTGGGCCTCGGTCTCCGATGTGGGCCTATCGCCTGACCAGATAGGCGCTCGCGCTGAAGTCGTTTCCATTTTCACTGTCATGATAAGTTTAACTAGTTAACCACGGTAATTGGTCATCCATCCATAAAATATAACAAAATCATAAAGATAAGAAGTTTTCTTCAACTCAATATGATTGTTGTGCGTGCCAACTAAATGCGCTACATTTTACACATAGAATAAATGTGTAAAGTTTATGTTTCAACGTAAAACTTGAAACACGTCGGCATCTGAAGCACCGGGGATAATAAGTATGAAAACGAAGAAACGCACCCACCCGCACCGAATACCATTGACCGCGCTGCTTGCTGTCATGGCGCTGGAGACAGGTTTGCCTGCTGCCGTGTATGCCCAGGTCGGTGCCCTTGAAGAAGTCATAGTCGTGGCCCGGAAGCGGGAGGAATCACTGCAGGAAACGCCGATCGCAGTGACAGCCCTCGGCGCCGAAGATTTGCGTGCTGCCCAGATCACCAGCGTGGGTGATATGACACGGCAGGCCCCCGGCCTTACTCGTCGCGAAGGTCGCAAGGCAGCCGAGTTTGCGATTCGAGGGGTGGGTACTCGCTCGGCTGATGCTGCCGCGGAGCCGGGTGTGGGTGTCTATGTCGATTCCATTTACATCCCGAGGAACGATGCCCAACTGGTCGACGTCATTAACATGGAGTCGATTCAGGTACTTCGAGGCCCGCAGGGGACCCTGTTTGGCAAGAACACCATCGGCGGTGCCATATTGCTGACGACCAAGAAGCCAGACTTACAGTTGGTCGAAGGTTTCGCCGAGGTGCGGGTGGGTGACCTGGATCGCTTGGACCTGCGTGGCGGTATTAGCGGCCCGATAATCGAAGATAGCCTGGCCGGGGCGATCATCCTCGATTACACGAAGGCCGATGGTTATCGCGACGATCCCTTTACCGGAGAAGACTATGGCGACAGGGACCGGCAATCAGCGATGGGTCAATTGCGCTACCAGGGCGAGGTTCTGACTGCGGATCTGATGTTGTTCTATGGCGAGGTGCAGGAGAACACGGCGCCTACCAACTGTCTCTGGGCGCAGGCGACGGCCTTGCAGGGTTTCGTGACTCCTGGGCAGGTCAGCCCGTACCGTGAGGTCTGTGATCGTAGCTGGGACCTGGTCGATGATGAAGAGGTCAGTCTGGATCGTTCGCCGCTGGAATACGAGATCACCAATACTATGGCCGGCCTGACATTGGCGTGGGAGTTCGAGAGTTTTACGCTAAAGAGCATTACCGGCTACCTGTATCAGGATGATCTCAGTAACTCCTTCGATATCGATGCCACCGACGCTTATCCGCTATCAAATGTTTGGGAGCCGCGTCGTCAGTTACAGGCCAACGGCATCTCTGCCTGGGATCAGGAACGAACGTTCCTCTCCCAGGAATTCCAGATTGTCGGCGATGCCTATGACAGCTTTCTGGAATACACCGTCGGTGCGTTTTATTCGAATGAGCAGATCGACGATGACGCGGGCGGGCAGATGCTCGGGCCAGGTGGCTTCATCGGCACACTCTTGCCCAATGACCGTGTGTCGGTATTTCCACCAGCCGCGGTAGGATTTCGCCAGGCATTTGTGCGCGAATTCGACAACACCAGCGCCGCCATCTTCGGGCAGGCGATCTTGAACCTGTCGGATTACTGGCAGCTAACGGTGGGGGCGCGATACAACTACGACGAAAAAGAAACCGAGCAGCTCAACTACGCCAGTGCCACACCGTCTCCGGGTGTGATTTCCGTTGCGGAATTCAACGCGCTGGAGAACTTTGTGCATGAGGTGGTTCCCGATCCGGTTAACCCCAACCCAGAGGGCGATGATGATTGGACAGAGTTCAATCCAGCCATCACTTTGACCATGTTTACACCCGAAAGCTGGCAGGGTGATGTGTTTGATGGCGGGATGCTCTACGCCAGTTGGAGCGAGGGCTTCAAGGCCGGCGGGTTTGCGCCGTTCGGGAAGGAGTTTCTGCCCTTCGATCCGGAAGAAGTACAGACCTGGGAGTTGGGATACAAGCTCAACCCGTTGTCTAACCGTGCTCGCCTGAACGGAGCCTTCTATTACTCTAACTACGACGACATGCAGATCGTCGTGACCCGCACTATACCCAATGAAGATCCAGACCTGCCCCCAACAACACTCAATGGCATCGCCAATGCGGGTGAGGCGACTATTTGGGGGGCGGAGCTGGAGCTGAGTTTGTTGCCGTTTGAGGGCATGTTTATCGGCTTCAATGCCAGTTATACCGACACTGAGTACGACGAGTTTCTGGACCAGGATGGCGCGGGCAACGTGATCGACCGGTCGGATGAACCTTTCGCCTTTATACCCGAGCAAACCTACACACTCACCATGCAGTATGACTGGATGACTTCTGTCGGTTTGTTTACGCCGCGCGTACAGGGTGCCTATATGGACGAAGTTTTTTTTGGTCTCGACCCCGTATCGGCGACCTTCGATGAGGCGACGCTGGACGACTATACCCTGTGGAACTTTCGCCTGGCCTGGTCCGAAGCGGTCGAGGGACTTGAGCTAGCCGCTTTCGTGAACAACTTTACCGATGAGGAGTACTTCGGAACCGGGATTGGTTCTGCAGGAGGCGTTGGGGCATTTGCTCTGTTGCCCGGTAAACAACGCACTTACGGCGTCGAAGCCCTGTACCGCTGGTAGCGGCGACACTACTGCAAAGAATAGGACTTAAGCATGCGATCTACTACTATCTGGCCAATGTTCCTGGTGCTCGCTTTGTCGGCATGCTCCGGATTTGACGACCCGACCCTGGATGAAGTGGTCGATCCGGCCGATCTCGAGCCTGCGCCTGAATTGGAGCTGATCGAGCACAGCCCCACCCGCAATTTGCTCTGGGGCGACCTGCATATCCACACGGCGCTATCTTACGATGCCTTCACCATGGGAGTGAGGGCTAAACCCGATGACGCGTATCGCTACATGAAAGGGGGTGCCATTCTGCACGCCTTCGGTTTTCCCATCCAGGCATCGCGCCCACTGCATTTTGGCGCGGTGACTGATCATGCCGAGCACCTGGGTCTGGCGCGTTATCTGGCAGGCGAAGATGCCGACAGGCCCGACGAGAGTCTTATTGATGCACTGCGGGACGGCAGTACTCTACGGACCTCAGCCATTTTTATGCAGCGCGCGTTTTTTCAAATGGGCTCCAAAGAGAGACGCGACGACTTTTATAGCCGCGACGACCTGACGCATGTGTCCCTGGATGCCTGGGGCGAGGTGATGGACTCGGCTGAACGTCATAATGACCCCGGCAGGTTTACTACCCTCATTGCCTATGAATGGAGCTCCATGCCCAATGAAGAGAACCTGCATCGCAACGTGATCTACAAAACGTCCGCAGCGCCAGAGTATCCCTTCAGCTCACAGGATTCTGAAAATCCTGAAGACCTGTGGCGCGCGATGGACGAACAGCGTGAAGCGGGCATTGAGGCGCTGGCTATACCTCATAATGGCAATGTCAGCGGCGGGCGCATGTGGGCCTCTGATACCTACGATAGACAACCCCTTACGGCCGATTATGCTGAGCTGCGCGCTCGCAATGAGCCGGTGGCGGAAATCTTTCAGATCAAGGGTAGTTCGGAAACCCATCCCAGTCTCTCGCCTGAGGACGAGTTTGCCGGCTTCGAGATCATGGACGAGATCATGTCCGCAGAAGGGCGCCCCAGCGAACCGAAGGGCAGTTACGCGCGGGATGCATTGCGAACCGGACTCGAGTTCGCGCACCTGGAAGGATTCAACCCGCTTCGTTTTGGCGTGATCGCGAGCAGCGATAGTCATAACGCCAGTTCCTCGGTAGAGGAGGACAACTACCATGGCAAGTTGCCACTGATGGATGGCACCCCGGCGCAGCGCCTGGGTATAGCCCTAATGGGTTCCGACATGATGCCGCACATGCGCTACGGCGCTGCGGGTCTGGTGGCGGTATGGGCAGAGGAGAATACGCGCGCATCGATATTTAACGCCATGAAACGTAAGGAAACCTATGCTACGACGGGCCCGAGGATGGCGTTGCGTTTATTTGCCGGCTGGGATTACCCCGCCGATCTGATGGAGTCTGATTGGCTCGACGCGGCTTACGCAGGGGGCGTGCCGATGGGTGGTGATCTGTCAGATTCGCAGGGACGCTCGCCCGTCTTGTTGGTGCACGCGCTGAAGGATCCGCTGGGTGCCAACCTCGATCGCCTGCAAGTCATCAAGGCCTGGGTGGATGCCGATGGCAATAGCCATGAGACCATCTTTGATGTGGCCGCTTCTGATAAGCGCATGGATGAAAAAGCAGACGGTAAACTTCCCGCAGTGGGCAATACGGTGAACGTGGCTGAGGCGAGTTACAGCAACAGCATCGGTGCCTCGGAGTTAGCAGCGGTATGGACGGACCCCAACTTCGATCCGACGCAGCACGCCTATTACTATGCACGTGCCATCGAAATACCGACGCCGCGTTTTACGGTGTTCGATGCGAAAGTCATGGGCGTTGAGCCGCCCCAGCCGCATCCCATTCAGGAACGCGCCGTTAGCTCAGCGATCTGGTATTCGCCCGCTAAATAGCGGCGGCCATCAGGCCGCCTCGGTTTTTACTTCAGGATCGAAGGTGATTGGCATGCGCTTAATGCCATTCACCAAGGTACCGCGGGTGTAGTCAACTGGCGCAGCGAACTTGGGATTGCGCAGGCGGGGAATAATCTCTTCCATCATGATGCGCAGTTCCAGGCGCGCCAGGTGGGTGCCCAGGCAGAAGTGCTGGCCGATGCCGAAGGCGCGGTGCTCTTTATACAAGCTGGGCATCCGTTCGGCGCGGGTCACGTCAAACTGCATCGCATCCTCACCAAACACCGACTCGTCGTGGTTGACGGTGTGGTAGTGCATGACCAGCTTGTCGCCTTTCTTCAGCTGATAACCAGCGAGTTCGATATCTTCCATAACGGTGCGTCGCATGATGATGAATGCCGTGTTGTAACGCAGCATTTCTTCGCAGGCACCGGGAATTTTGTCGGGGTTGTCCACCAAGTACTGCAGTTGGTCGGGATTTTCCATCAATAGGCGCATGCCATGGCTGGTGACTGTGCGGGTGCTCTCGTTGCCTGCCGATATCAGCATCAGGAAGAACCAGACGAATTCGTCCTGATTAAAGCCATCCTCGCCCTGGGTGCCCTTAAGCAGAGCCCCGATGATATCGTCCTTCGGGTTTTCCTCGTGCTGGGCTGCCAGCTTCATGGCGTACTCGATCACATGGAAAGAGGCGATCTCAGCGTCTTCCTTGGAGGCAGCCATTTCGGGATCTTCATTGAACATCATGGCGTTGGTCCAATTGAAGAAGTCGTGGCGGTCCTCTGCGGGAATACCGCACAACTCCAGAATGGCCAGCAGTGGCAATTCGGCGGCAACTTCCTCAACGAATTCGCATTCTCCGCGGTTCGCAACCCGGTCGACAATGTTTTTGGCGTGTTGGCGGAAACGCGCCTCATAGGCATCGATGGCCCGGGGAGTAAACACCGAACGCACGATGCCTCGGTTTTGCAGGTGCCGCGGTGGATCCATGTTGATCGTCATGTGGCGCTGGATGGTTTCAAGTTCTTCTTCCGTCCATTCGTCCACCAGCACGCTCTTGGCCTCTGAGGAAAAAATCTGCGGATTCTTCGAGATAAAGTCGATCTCGTCGCGACCCGTCACCAGCCAATAGGGAATTCCGCGGGTAGGATCATCCATCCAATGCACGGGTCCGGAATCGCGAATCTTTTTCAGCTCGTCGTAGGGCATACCCTGCGCGTAGGTGTCAGGGTCGATCATGTTTTTAAAGTTGGCGAAGGGACATTCACTCATGATGTGGTGCTCCTGAAAGTCATGGAAGACTATAGACTAATAGGTATTAGTTTGGCTTGTCAAGCGCCCAATTACCGCGGCTTGTGCGCGAACGTCGTACACTGACGACTCATTGACCACGGAGGCAGCACAGTGAGTATTGCTGAGGACAATAAGCGCTATACCCGAGACTTCATCGACGCAATGAGCCGTAGTGATTTGAGTCAGATCGTCGATACCTATGACGAAGATGGCCGTGTGCATACGATGGGCAATACGCTCATCTCGGGCATCTACGATAAAGCCCAGATGGCACAGTTCGCCGGCGGTGTGCTAGAGACGTTTCCCGAGGGGATCACCTTCACCATCCTCACTATGACCGCGGAGGACGATCGGGTTTCTGTTGAAGCGACCAGCGAGGGTAAACATGTGTCGGGCAAGATGTACCGCAACCACTACCATTTCCTGTTTACCTGGCGTGACGGCAAGCTGCTCGAGATGAAAGAGTTCATGGACACCGAGGTGGTCACCGACATTCTCTGTGGCGGCCAGCGACCGGGCGAGTGAACTGTAAAAACTGCGGTGCGGCGTTAACGGGTGAGTACTGTGCGCAGTGCGGTCAGCGGGAGCGCGGACGGGATATTCGCGTTACCGATCTGGTCGGTGAGGCCCTCGAGGATTTAAGGCATCTTGATGGCAGGGTCTGGCGTACCTTGGTCAATCTCTGTGTAAGACCGGGCCGCGTCACGGCGGACTATTTTGCCGGGCGGCGTGCGCACTACCTGCCGCCGTTGCGACTCTACCTGATCGTCAGCTTTATCGTTTTTTTAATCATCTCGCTGGCGCCTGTCGATGTGGAGTTCTCAGGTGATCCCAATGTTGATGTTGCGCAAGTCCAGGAGGAACGGGGCAAGGGCATCTACATACCGGTGGAGCGCGATGATGGCAGCACCGACGTGCTCACGATTCGGGAGTTGCTGGCAGAGGAGGGCATGCTCGAACTGGAAGAAGAAAGTCCCCCCTGGCTTGAGCCCTGGTTGGAGCGCCTCAATAAGAACGCAGCCGATATCGAGACAAATCCGGATCTTTTCCTGGACCAGTTGGTGCAGCGCCTGCCGCAGATGATGTTCCTGTTGCTACCACTGTTTGCTGTCATTCTTTGGCTGGCATACCTGTTCTCGCCGTTTCATTACCTGCAACATCTGATCTTCTCTCTGCATTATCACACCACCGCGTTTCTCTATTACATCCTGTTGTTCCCAATTAGCTGGATACTGCCCGGTGATTACGGCGGCGTTGTCATGCTGGCGCTATTCATTTACTTGCCCATCGCGATGGTACGGGTCTATGGCAGCGGCTGGCCGGGTGCGATCACCAAGGGGCTAGTCGTTGGCGTCAGCTACTACATGCTGCTGCTGGTATCAGGAGCAATTTTTGTCGTGCTCAGTCTGGCGTTTATGTAGTGCTTTGAAGGGGGCTGGCAGGTCAGTATAGTGTGGGCAAACTAATAAGATTGTCTGTCCTATGCGTTTCCTGAAAATTCTCTTTCTCTACGTCTTGCCGGGTGTAGTTTCTTTGTTCGCGCTCACCACCGCGATCGTTCTCTGGCAACTCAATATGCTGAACTCCCAGGGTATTCGTGAGGCCCAGACATTCATCGCTGAAAACAGCCTACGCGATGTGTACTACGGGGTAATGGGAGAGCTGAACCGGGACCACGGCGCTACCGATTCTTCTTTTGGTCGGCGTGAAGTGGCGGGCCGCGGCCATACCCCCTGGGTGATTCGCTCCAATCTCGACGGCCATCCGCGCATGGTTAATTTTGCGCTGGCTCCAGAGCTATGGGCCAGCTATGACACGCAGACCGGTCAGCTCTACCAGGTATGGGAAGGCGATATTCTGTTCGAGGGCGCCACCTACGATTACCGGCATGGCCCCCAGCCGAGCTCGCGTGGTAAGTGGTTGTATCAGGCAGCGGTACCGGCAGATGAGTCGGTACGCTATCTAGGTCATCGTTTTAATGAGGGCGGTGCCAGCGTCTCATTTAGTTACGAACGCCAAGACGCAGAGGGTCAGTGGCAGCGGGTCACGGAACGCCCCGAGCTTTTGGAAGAGGGCGGCAAGCGCTACTTGCAGCGCAATATTACCCGTGCAGTCGGCGAAACGATCAACGCGTCGGTAGAGCTTGTAGAGCTCAGTGAAGCTCAGCCGCTCCAGGCAGAGGCTGACATCAACATGGAGACTTCCGAGAGCGAGATTAGTCGCGGTGAGCAGGTGGTGTTGAATGGCGATTGCGTTGGCTGCCATAACGTATCCGATCAGGTGGTCGGGCCGGCCTACGCGCGTATCGCCAAGAAGTTTCGCGGCAGGATGCAGGAGAACGTCGTCGATGCCCTCGCCACGAGTATTATCGAC
This sequence comes from Trididemnum miniatum, assembly GCA_964006365.1. NCBI lineage: Eukaryota > Metazoa > Chordata > Ascidiacea > Aplousobranchia > Didemnidae > Trididemnum > Trididemnum miniatum. The sequence continues at coordinate 1,077 of CAXFYD010000151.1, read as the reverse complement.
GGCAGCGTGGGTACCTGGGGTCAGGTGCCTATGCCGGCCCATCCCGATATGAGCCGTGAAGATGCCCGACTGGCGGCGATGTACATTCTCACCACCGGGATGTACGAGGCAGAGCAGGATGTGCCGCTGGATAGCAATGGCCAGCCTTACGTCGCAACGCGCGAGTACGAAATCGGCCCGCGGCTGGATGAACTGCATCCGTCTTTCCGGGTCACCAATATTTTACCGGAGGGTTTCCAGCCGAAAGTGGGCGGCATGGCGTTCCGCTCGGACGGCAAATTGCTGATCAGTAGTTGGGATTTGGATGGGGGGGTGTTTTTGCTCGATACGTCTACTCAGCCCGCTGGAGTAACGCGAATTGCCGACGGTCTGCAGGAGCCTCTGGGACTGACGCTGGTCGATGATCGCCTGTTCGTCCTGCAAAAGCAGGAACTCACTGAGCTAATCGATCACGACGGTGATGAAATCATCGACGAGTATCGTACGGTCTCTAATCAGTGGCCGACGACGAGTAACTTCCATTCTTTTGCGTTTGGGCTGGTCTACAAACAGGGCTATTTCTACGGCCTGCTATCTATTTGCGTGCAGCCCGGCGGTGCGAGTTGCCGGAGCAACTCCCCAGTCAGGGCAAGCTTATTCGAATTTCTCTCGAAGACGGCAGTGTCGATTACGTGGCGTCCGGATTCCGTACGCCCAATGGCATAGCACTGGGAGCGGACGGCGATATTTGGGTTAATGACAATCAGGGAGATTGGTTGCCCGCCAGTAAATTGATGCACGTTGAAGAAGGGAAATTCTATGGCTCTCGCGCCGTGCCATTTGAAGGCGTAATGAATGCGAAGGAAACACCGCCGGCGGTGTGGATGCCGCAGGACCAGATCGGCAATTCCCCGACCGAGCCTATCTGGTTGGAGGAGGGACCCTTCGCGGGACAATTGTTGTTCGGTGATGTCTACCAGGGCGGTATACAGCGCGCGTCGGTGGAGAAGGTTGATGGTGCCTGGCAGGGCGCGATTATGCGTTTTACCGGCGGCTTGTCTGCGGGAGTTAACCGAATTCAACAGGGTCCGGACGGCA
>CAXFYD010000150.1:0-62000 GCA_964006365.1 Trididemnum miniatum | reverse complement strand
AACCAACAACCAACAACAAATGATATTTACAGAATTAGTTTTGGAGAATTTTGGACCTTATGGCCATCGCCAAGTTATTAATTTGTGTCCAGAAATAGGAAACCAGAGTCGGCCCATTATTCTGTTTGGCGCTCTGAATGGAGGTGGCAAAACTACCCTTATGGACGCAATTCGTCTGGTTTTATACGGACAACGAGCTGAATGTTCTACACGGAAAAATTTGAGTTACGGCGAATTTCTTACTCAGTGCGTTAATTCCAAAACTCCTGCCAATGAATTGACTAAAGTTGAATTAACCGTTCAATTAATTCGCAGCGACAGAAAAGAACCTGTAGACCTGAAAATTATCCGTCAGTGGACGAGAAATCCCAAAGATGGGAAAGATATGTTAGGCATTTTGGACGGGGAATGGCCCGATACTGCTTTAGCAAATACTTGGGATGAATATATTGAAACTATCCTTCCCATTGGTATTTCCAATCTTTTCCTGTTTGACGGAGAACAGGTAAAAGAATTGGCAGAAGCAGATACTCCCATTCCCTCTGTAGTAGAAGCAATTAAATCCTTATTGGGTTTAGAATTAGGGTCTAGGTTAGCAGTAGATTTAGATGTTCTTGTCAGTCGCAAACGGAAAGCTTTAGCTAGTGCAACTCAATTGGCTGACTTGGATGAAATAGAAGTAAACATGAATTTGCTTAAGGAAGAAAAAGCAGCAGTTACCGCAAAATTAGAAACAGCCAAGATTAACTTGCATAAGGCTGATAAAAGATATCGTCGTGCTTATAATAAGTATCGCTTGGAAGGAGGGAAAATCGCATCTCAACGGAGTCAGTTGGAAGGAAAAATCCACAATTTGGAGGAAGAAAAAATAGCCCAACGAGAAGCAATGGTTCGTTTAGCTGGGGGAGTACTGCCTTTGAGTTTAATTTTACCTTTGTTAGAAGATGCTATAATTCAAGGGAACAAGGAATTAAAAGGGAAAGAAGCGGAAATAGCCACGGAAGTATTGGTAGCAAGAGATAGTCGTTTGTTGACTTATTTGCAAGAATTATCTTTAACTGGGGAACAAGTTAAAGGGATTAAATCTTTTCTCCAACAGGAAAATAAAACTTTAGAGAAAGATAAAGTAGGAGTGACTCCTTTTTTAGCTATAGAAGAGGAAGACTTGAAGCAGTTAGTCAATGTGACTGAGTATCAGTTACCCAGGGAAGTGGAAGTAGGAAGGGAAAGAAGGACTCAACTAGAAAATCTGGAAGAGGAAATTGATGGGTTACAACGACAGTTAGCTATTGCTGCTGGACCAGAAACCTATAAACAGTTGGATGATGCAGTGAAGGAAGCGCAACAACATTTGATTGAGTGCAAAGCAGAGTTAGAAATAGTACAGCGAAAAGATAATGAGGTAGAAAAGAAAATTACTGCCCTGAAAAAAGAGTTGGAACGGTATAGCGAAGAAATGCTGGCCCGAGAGAATAACCAACATATTATCAAGTCGGTGGATAAGGTGAAAAAGACTTTGGAGTTATTCCGAGAACAAATGACTTTAAAGAAATTAAATAAGTTGGAAGGGGAAATATCGGAATGTTTTCGCTACTTGTTGCACAAGTCAGATTTAATTAATCGGGTGACTATTGCCAGCGATAGTTTTCGCCTTTCTCTCTACGACGACCAGGGAAACCTAGTTCCTCAACATCGACTTTCTGCGGGGGAAAAACAACTGTTGGCCATTGCCTTTCTTTGGGGACTGGCGCGGGTGTCGGGACGGAACTTACCTGTGGCCATCGACACTCCTTTAGGCAGGTTGGATTCATCTCACCGTCACAACCTGGTGGAACGCTATTTTCCCGCTGCTTCCCATCAAGTTATTTTGCTTTCTACGGATACGGAAATTGGAAAAAAAGAAGTGGGACAGTTGGAAAAATTGGGGGCGATCGCGCGGGAATATCTTCTAGAATACGATTCTACAGAAAGAAAAACAACAGTTTCTGAAGGATATTTCTTTTAAAATGAATAAAAGGTTTTATCCCCCTAAATCCCCCTTAATAAGGGGGACTTTGAAACTATTAATGCCGACCACCAATAACCATCTTAAATCATCTGTGTTTATCTGTGTTCATCTGTGGTTCATTCATCCAAATCTACCCCTAACTCCCGCAGTTTAGCTGCTAACTTTTCTGCTCTTGCTTCCGCAGTATTAGCCCGTTCTTCCGCAGCACTTAATGCTTCGCTCGCTAAAGGAATTAACTCCCCAGAAGCAGTCATCCAGCGCAACCAAGGACGGTGAATACCTTGATAAGTTCCTTCCCACAAACCCAGACTCAATTCAGCAGTAGGAATCACCAAACGGCCATCAGTTAATGGTGCTGGTTGGTAGCCGGAACCTGTCAAACAAAAAGCCTGCATTTTATTAGTATAGCGGCTGAAAACCACATAATAAGGAACTCCCAGTATTTGCTCGTACACGTACCATTTAGTGGGAGGTTTTCCCAAATCATTCTGAGTTTGACCTAAATCTTCTTTTTCCGTCCCTGGGGATAACAACTCTACTACTATTAAAGGAGTAACCTGTTCTTGCCAAATTACATAGCTTAAACGGGAATCTTTTCCTTCGTAGAGTCGGGAAACATCTACTACTCCAAACCAGTCAGGACGCTTGTACCATTTAGGATGGTTTGCGTCGTAATAGAGATAAAGGTCAACCGCGCTAAATAACCTGTTGGGGTAATAGTTTTTAGGTTGAAACGTTTGGAATAAGAATTGACCTTGTAAACCGTGAAATTCGTCGTGGCATAGGCTTCCAGCCTGTGACAGTCCTATATGTTCGCTGGGCAAATCGTACATAGTGGGCAAAGTTGCCCGAGGAGAAAGGGTCCGATTGGATTGAGGTGGCAGAGTAGTTAGTTTCATAGTATAATCCACAGCAATGGACTCAAATAAATAAAAGTAGGCAATTAGTGCCGACCACCAATAACCATCCTAAATCATCCGTGTTTATCTGTGTTCATCTGTGGTTCATTCATCCAAATCTACCCCTAACTCACGCAGTAGTTAGTTTCATAGTATAATTAACAAAAATTAACTCAAAAAAATCACTTTCATCAATAACTGAAAAACTGGTCACCGGTAACTGCTCACTGCTAACTGTTTTGGTGTCGCCACAAAATTAAAGTTTGGTTATCCTTCTCTCCAGTATCCCGCGATCGCCTAATTAATTTCTCTGCTATTACTTCTAAATTATTTCCTGCGAGAATGGCGGCAATTTTGTCTGGCTCTAGAGAACCGATCGCCCCATCGCTACACAGTAATAATAAATCTTCCGGTTTCAAGTTTAGAAAAATTGGTTTGATTTCTGGCAATTCCTCACAACCGAGGAAATAGTCTAGTTGATTGCGCCCTTCATGATGCAGTGCCATCTCTGGGGTAATAATACCCGCTCGCACTAGAACAGTGGCAACCGTGTGGTCTTCGGTTACTTGTTTCAGTTTGCCCTGGCGATAGTGAAATAAGGGACTATCTCCTAGATTGGCCACAATGGCTTTATTGCCCCAAATTGCTGCAATGACAATAGTGGAACCAGCTACTCCCCACAAATTGTTTTTCACCATCCGCTGCACGTAGTTGTTAGTTTGAGCGATGGCACTTTTTAATGCTTCTGAAACCAGAGTCAGATTTAATTGTTTGCTACAGCTCAATTTATTCAAGCAAGGTTCTACACTTACTTGCTCGAAAAAAGCAGTGCTAAATTTTCGCAGAGCTTCCCTACTCACATCTTCTCCGTGAGCGTGACCTCCCATGCCATCTCCCACCACTAAAACCGTGATAGGATCTTCTCCCACATGGGGTATTAATTGGAGGATCTGGAAACTATCCTCATTATTCTCCCGCTGGTTTGTTTCACTGCGAACCACATATTGCCATCGGTTTTCAACCTCTCTACGAGCCATACCCCTTTGAATTTGACTTTATTCGGGTCATTGTAGCTAAATCTGGCAAGAGTGGAAAAGGAGAAGATAACTACCAATCACCCCAGACCTAATATTTGCATATTCCCAAACTATAACGCTTTGCGATCGGTTGGAGCTAACTTGACTGCTCTGCTATGGAGTCAGCTGGCACTGCTGTCGGGGCGCAAGCTGTATAGTAGTTGACAGTTGATAGTGGACAGTTGATAGTTATACAGCAACCTGTCGGTTGCTGGAACTCAATACTAAACACGTTCATAGGCCGGATACATAGATGTACATATTGACCAAGAAACCCTATATTGATATACTTGGTTAAGCAGAAAATTATCTCTCAGCTCCAAATAACAAACAAGCAACAAAAATGAACATATTGGGTGGATTTGGATTGCTAGCGGGGGCCAGTTATCCGTTAAGAGCTATCTCGCTTTTTTTTCGTACTCCTCGCCTCCTATCTTATCTCATTATTCCCATTCTGGTCAATATCTTGTTTGGCACAATTCTCTATGCTGGCTTGCTCTTTTTTGGCTGGCAATGGCAACAAGAATTAATGATAAATCTTACTAATTGGCTAAATAATTACATTGCCCATCTGCCTTCTTGGTTGAGTTTTTTAAGCTATGTAGCCTTGGGAACTAGTTTTCTTGTGCAAGGGCTATTTATTGTAGTTATGTTGCTGTTGACCGGTTTTGTCTTAGTGCAGTTTGGCACTTTGTTGGGAGCGCCTTGGTACGGTAAATTATCGGAAGAGTTGGAAAAGTTGCGCTTAGGCAATACTGTTGCTATTGAAGTTGGAATTGTGGAGGATCTTGGGCGAGCGATTTTATTTGAATTGAAAAAGTTGGTGCTGATGGCTTTAGTAGGATTGCCCTTATTTTTGTTAAATTTCTTACCAGTAATTGGAACTTTAGCTTCTACTATTGGCAGCATTACCCTGGGAGCTACCATTGTCTGTTTGGATTTTTTAGACTCTCCTTTGGAAAGAAGAAGGTTACCTTTTCGGACTAAATTAAAAATTGTTTTTAGAACTTTACCCGCTTCCGCTGGCTTTAGTTTAGTTTGTTTGGGGTTGATTAGTTTGCCTCTGTTAAATTTAATCACTATTCCTTTATGCGTCGCTTCGGGAACTCTGTTTTGCTGCGATCGCGTATTAACGACCATTCTTCCTCAACTCAATGGGAGTAGCGATGGCAGAGGTATTAATATATAGCAGTTGACAGTTGATAGTGGACAGTTGATAGTTATACTGCTTGCAGTGCCCTTCGACTACGCGGCCCCAGCACTTCGGCGACCCTCTGTGACCGGGTCGCCGAAGGGCAGGGACCGCGGAGTCGAACTGCAACCTGCGGTTGCTCTGAGGAAATAGTTTTTTTAGTAGGGTGGGCATTGCCCACCACAGCATCTATCGCTGTGGTCAAAAGCAGTATCAATAGTCTCCTGACTTCCTGCAGTTACAATATTCTGAAAAAACTAAATATTAAACCCAACTGGTTTTGACCGCACCCTTTTACAATTGGTGTAATCAAGGAAGTTCAATTTATCAAACTAGACTGGTAATAGCTCGAAAAAATAATCCTTCTAAATATCAAGTTTCAAGTTTCCAGTCAGCGAGATATTATAGATAAGTATGAATAATCAATCTTATCTCTTAGAATTTGTAATCAATAGTGTATCAATCATGTCCAAGAAAAATTATCCCAAGATAAACATTTCCGGCGCTCAAGCATACAGCTATAACCAAAGTGGAAACTTCGGTATAAGTAACATGAGTGGTGGAATAGTTAAAGAAGGAGCCGCTCAGAACTCCGGAGCAATCAATCTAAGAAGACAACAGAATTTAGCTGAAACTATAGTAGAGATTAAAGAATTGTTAAAGCAATTGTCTCAAGACTATCCAACTAGTACTTTGGTTCAACAAGCAGTAGTAGCGCAGGAAGCAATTGAACAAATTGAGAACAATCCTACTTTGAAACAACAAACTATAGCAGCACTCAAAACTGTTGGAGTTGAGACTTTTGTGGAGTTAATTGATAATCCAGTTGTTGGTATTTTGCGCTCTAGTTTGGAGGTTTGGCAAAATGACGAGGTTGATTAGTTTGCCTCTGTTAAATTTAATCACTATTCCAGAGTATTGCAAACTAAGTCCAACGTAGAGCGGATTGTTGTCAGTATAGCCTATCCCCAATGCAATTCCTCCTGTAGCTTCATTGCCCATATTGAAGAGTTCTAAATTAGCACCGATTATAGGTTCGACATTATCATCTGCAATCATTCCACCGCTGATAATGCTGGCATTTTGAGTTCCAGCTAAGATGCCATTGGTGACAAACTCACCGAGATTGCTGCTTCCTAGCAAACTTAGTACGGTTGAAAGTTGGCCCTCTGCTATTTGATTCTCTAATTCATTCAACTTTTCCTCGGTTGCAGGTCTAAGTTCAATTGTTGTTTGGGAACCCATTAATTTTGTTTGAAATAAGCCTATGGTTCCTTCCCCAGGTATAAACTCAAAAGTAACATCTAAATTTGCTTGACTTCCTAGATCTCCTTCATTTTCGCTTGTTTTGTTAGGAAAAACTAAGTTAAATGGCTCAACCATCGCTTTGGCAGTAAAACGATAGCGTTTAATTTCTGGTTTTCGGCTGGCAGTAAACTCAAAAATTTTAATTTCCCAGGTAATATCGCTTCCATCAGAACGACGCTTTTGTTCTGGCAGATTAGTGGCATCAGCTCCTGTTACTTCCAGCATATAGCCAATGCCATTACTTTTCAGTAAGTTGAGGATTTGAAGGTGATCCCGCTGCAAGCTGAAATAATCCGATGCAGAAATCGAACCATTGAAAACAGAATCGTAGCCGTTATCACGATTCTTATCAGGATTGTCACCAGAATTGTCACTAGGATTATCACCAGAATTGCTTGGTTCAAGCCAGAATTTTTTAAAGTCGTTACTAGTTTTGATAGTTTGCTGGGGATTAACCTCTTTGAGATCGGAAACCATGAGAGCGTCTTTCAAGCCCTCCTTACACTTGTCCGATAAGTCCTCAATCCATTTGTCAGGATTGCCGAGATTGTTATTTTTAATGTGACAGGTTAATGGAATTGTACCAATACTTTCTCGGTCGAGATTGGGAGAATCTGGTAACAACGACCATTCCAATCCCAGAGTTACTTGCTTGGAATTATTTAAATATTTAATAATTCCGTTAACTACATTGATACGAATAGCTGTGGGTATTTTGGTTAACTCTAAAGTTGGCGATTTATTCTCATCAGAAGAGCTATTACTATCGTTAGCAGAAGTCTGAGCTATGGCAGGATGAGTGGCTATGGCTAAAGTAGCGATCGCCCCTGCAATTATTTTTCTAGAAAGAGTCATGAATTTATCTCTTATACCTAAAATGAGTTAAATATCAGATTTGAATTTTAAATTCGATCGGCTGGAAACACAAGAGCTTGACAACTTCCATCTGCCCGGTTCTGGGTAGCAATCAACATCCCCAAAAGTTGATTAGTTGCATCAATAGTGACTCGCCCACCGTGAGTGTCTGAAAGCAACTGTTGATTAAAATCAACCCGATATGTTTGCACTTCAGTGGAAAAGTTAGAGTAAGCACGAATCACAGGTTCATCCGCTACTACAATGGAACCGTTAATTCCCGTTCCAATATCTAAAGTTACAGCATCCTTCAAGGCTACCATGGGAGCCGAAGTGACAGCGATATCGGGAATACCACGAAGAGATAGGTTAGAATCAGGTTGAATAGTAACCACGGGTCGCACTTCAAACGGATTGCTGGGAGGCCAATCATAGGACAGGATAGTACCCACTAACCCGCCACCAGGAGTTACAATCTTCTCACCCACAAAGGTTCCAGGAATATCCGGCAGATTGCCTGCATTATCAACGAGCAGATCTAGTGGCGCGATTAATTCATTGCCCTTTCTTCCATAAAGTTCTTTTTTTGGACCATAAACAGACTCAAGCTGAAGACGAATTTGCATGATATTAATTTAACCTTGGACAGTAATAGTTAGTATAGTTAAACTAACTATTTCTCCATTAATCTAGCATCAACAGCATTTGTGCCTTATTAAACGCAATAAAATTTAACAAAAACTTACTTGCTCTTGCTTTATTTGACATCTCCAGGATTCATTTTTGCGGATCGCCTGCAAAGGAAATCAAAGGTTTTTAAATATTGCGATCGCGTATTAACGACCATTCTTCCTCAACTCAAAGTGGAAACTTCGGTATAGGTTACATGAGTGGTGGAATAGTTAAAGAAGGAGCCGCTCAGAACTCAGGAGCAATCAATCGAAGAAGACAACAGAATTTAGCTGAAACTATAGCAGAGATTAAAGAATTATTAAAGCAGTTGTCTCAAGAATATCCAACTAGTACTAATGTCCTGGCATGTTGGGTTTCGTCACCTCAACCCAACCTACAATCTCTACTGCGCAAGTCCTGACTATTTTATTTAGATTGTAATTAGATATTATTCAATTGCCCTTTCCTAGATGAGATAAAATTTGCTTGTGGTGGGCGATGCCCACCCTACTAATTTGTTACTTTCTACTCCTTATGAACGCTAACCTCCGCGCGGCGATCGAGGCTTGTAAGGCCTTACAGATTCCCTATACCTGCTATCACCATAGCGAAAATATGGTGGACGTACAGGTAAACGGCACGTCCTATCTTTTTATCAATTGGATTGTCCCTATCAACCCCAATGCGATCGCACGTCTTTGTACCGATAAGGATTACTTTTATACCTACTTCAAGGGAACTCTTCCTATGCCCAAGACGTTGTCGTTTCTCAATCCAAATTGTGACGATAAGTACCACATTTACTTAAAAGCTCACAGCCATGTGGACATTGCCAACGAAGTAGAACGGGCACTTACATATCCCCTTGTAGTAAAAAAAAATCGAGGTTCTTTGGGACGTAATGTGTTTAAAGTGGAAGATCGCGCTGCCTTTCTGGAGGCACTGGTCCATGTGTTTAATCTGGAAAGTAACCAATACGATTATGTGGCGCTTGTACAGGACTATAGCAATCAGGAATGATATGTGAGAAACTGAGATAGTAGTGAATTGTACGCTTGATGGAAGAATTAGATGCCTTTATTGAGTCCAATCCTGACTCAAGAGAATTGAAACGAGCACTAGCAGTAAGCATGACCTTGCGAGGTTATCCACATAGAAAAATCATGAAAGTGTTGAAAGTATGCTCTGGATTCATAAGCAAATGGAAACAAGCATTTATAATGAATGGAGTGGAGGGTATTAAGCTAGCTCATAAAGGCTCACAAGGATATTTAAGTCCATCCGAAAAAACAAAAGTTATCACCTGGTTAAAAAATAATAAAACCTGGAATCTAAACGAACTAGAATATTATGTTGCTGAAAATTTTGGAGTGACATTTGCTGCCAAATCTAGCTACTATCAGCTGTTTCATGAAGCAGGGGTTTCTTGGAAAAAATCACAGAAGAAGAATCCTGATAAAAAACCAGAAGAAATAACAGCAAAAAAAAAAGAGATTGAAGAGCTTTTAGAAAAACATAGAAAGGAAATTGAATCAGAAAAATTGCTCATATTTTTCTTGGATGAATGCCATTTAATCTGGGGTGATATTTGCGGGTATGTGTGGGGAAAAACAGATAGTAGAATTGAAATACCAATTAAAAATGAGAAAAAAAGACAAACTTATTATGGAGCAATGAATTACCGAACGGGCAAAGTAATTGTAAAAGGATATCCACAGGGAAATACAGAGAATACAATAAAATTTGTAAACTATTTGATAGAGGAAAATAGAAAAAAACAAATATTAATTATCTGGGATGGAGCTTCATATCATCATAGTAAAGAATTCAGAGAATATTTAGAGAAACTTAATCAAGGAAAAACAGAAGAAGAATGGTTAATAAGATGTATTAGGTTAGCTCCAAATGCTCCAGAACAAAACCCAATTGAAGATGTGTGGTTACAAGGAAAAGAAATGTTACGCAAGTATTGGAATATTTGCCAAAATTTTAGGATAGTTAAATGGTTGTTTGAGTGGACAATTAGTCAAGAAAAGTTCTTTTTTCAAAAACTAAAAATGTATGGCTCTTTCTTATAAAATATCTTTGATTATCATCTGTTTTCAAAAGTGAGCCTGCAGCGATCGCATTTATTTGAATTGGCGATCGCATTTATTTGAATTGGCGATCGCATTTATTTGAATTGGCGATCGCATTTATTTGAATTGGCGATCGCATTTATTTGAATTGGCGATCGCATTTATTTGAATTGGCGATCGCATTTATTTGAATTGGCGATCGCATTTATTTGAATTGGCGATCGCATTTATTTGAATTGGCGATCGCATTTATTTGAATTGGCGATCGCATTTATTTGAATTGGCGATCGCATTTATTTGAGCTGGCGATCGCATTTATTTGAGCTGGCGATCGCATTTATTTGAGCTGGCGATCGCATTTATTTGAGCTGGCGATCGCATTCACTTGGCCATGGACAAAAAATTTCGTAAAGTACCGATTGTGCCGGTAGGGTCGGAAATATGCTTTTCTCACATATCATTCCTGATTGCTATATATTCCTATCCAGAAAGAATACCGCATCATCTATTTACGTGGTAACCTCATGTTTGCCTATGAGAAAAATACAGATGAAGCCCAGTTCCAAGGAAATTTAAGTCCTCTCCATTGGGAAGGGGCTACCGCCCTTCAGGTACACGATCCAGCCCTTTTGGCTGCCTTAGCTGATTTTTGTGCCCCGTTATTTCAAAAAACAATGATTCCGTTTTGTGGCCTCGATGTCGCGTATGATTCTAAGGGGACTTTTTGGCTGATTGAGGCCAATGCTTCGCCAGGCTTTGATTATTTTATCCGTAGCGAAGGAGATGAAGCAGTTGTAGAGCTTTATAAAACCATGTTAAAGGGCCTTTAGATCCCACCGATACACTTTGATACTATTTTAGTTAGATTGTAATTAGATTAGGACTTACGCAAATAGCCTTAGAAACCGGGTTTCTGACCTGGAGCAAACGGCTCAAATTAAGATTTTTCGTAGAGAAACCCGGTTTCTGCGTAAGTACTATAGATATTATTCAATTGCTCTTTCCTATAGGAACTCAAATTTGGTTGTGGTGGGCGATGCCCACCCTACAATTCTCTCAACTCAACCTACAATATAATCCAATATTTGTAGCAAACATTTTCAGATTTAATATGATATAGCAATGAGCAATGAACAATTAACAATGAACACTTCGGCTACGCGGTCCCTGCACTTCGACGACCCTCTGTGGCCGCGTAGCCGAAGGGCAGTGCAGGCAATTAAGAGTTCGTGCAGAAAAATGCCCCTTTCGCTTTATACAAAGGTGATGCAGCAGATGCAGCACTTTTGTATAAAAATGTAGTATATAACGACACTTTAGGAGCGAAGCGCTATAAAAGGGAAAACCAGTCATATTTGGTAGGGTTTTCCCTCCCCAACTTCAATCAATCAACTATTACAATAACAAACAACAAATAACAAACAACAAACAACAAACAACAAACAACAAACAACCAACAACAAACAACCAACAACAAACAACAAAAACATGCAACCCTCAGACCCAAATAAATTTACTGAAAAAGCCTGGGAAGCCATCACTACTACCATAGATATTGCCAAGGAAAACAAACAGCAACAAATTGAAAGCGAACATTTATTTAAATCTTTGCTGGAAAAAAAAGGACTGGCAATCTCTATTTTTAATAAAGCAGATGTGAGTATCGAGAAATTGCGCGATCGCGTAGATAGTTTTTTGCGCCGTCAACCGAAAATCGGCAATATGGGGGACTCGATTTACTTAGGCAGAAGTTTAGATACTCTCCTGGACCGAGCAGAAAAATGGCGCAAAGAATTCCAGGATGAATTTATTTCCATCGAACATATTATCCTCGCTTATCCCAAAGACGATCGCTTCGGCAAAAATCTCTGCCAAGAATTGGGTTTGGGGGAAAATAAACTAAAGCAAATTATTAAAGAAATTCGTGGCAATCAGAAAGTGACAGACCAAAATCCAGAAGGGAAATACGAAGCGTTAACTAAATACGGTAGGGATTTGACAGATTTGGCTCGCCAAGGTAAGCTAGACCCGGTTATCGGTCGCGATGACGAAATCCGCCGCACCATTCAAATTCTTTCCCGTCGTACTAAGAACAATCCCGTTCTCATTGGAGAACCGGGAGTGGGGAAAACTGCCATCGTAGAAGCATTGGCCCAGCGCATCGTCAACCGAGACGTACCTGAATCCTTGCGCGATCGCCAGTTAATTGCCCTGGACATGGGGGCGCTCATTGCTGGAGCTAAATATCGGGGAGAATTCGAGGAACGACTCAAAGCAGTGTTGAAGGAGGTAACGGAGTCCGAGGGCAACATTATCACTTTCATCGACGAGATTCACACGGTGGTGGGGGCGGGAGCAACTCAAGGAGCCGTGGATGCCGGGAACCTGCTCAAACCCATGCTGGCCCGGGGAGAACTGCGGTGCATCGGCGCTACTACTCTGGATGAATATCGCAAGCATATCGAAAAGGATGCGGCTTTGGAACGGCGCTTCCAATCGGTATTGGTGGCGGAACCCAACGTGGTGGATACTATCTCCATTCTTCGGGGTTTGAAGGAACGGTACGAACTGCACCACGGGGTAACAATTGCCGATACTGCTTTAGTGGCGGCTGCCATGCTTTCCCATCGATATATTAGCGATCGCTTTCTCCCAGATAAGGCCATTGACTTGGTAGATGAAGCGGCGGCAAAACTGAAAATGGAGATTACCTCCAAACCGGAAGAACTGGACGAAATCGACCGGAAAATCCTCCAATTGGAAATGGAAAAACTTTCCATCGCTAAGGAGCGAGACGACGCTTCCTTAGAAAGACTGGAGCAACTGGAAAAAGAATTAGCCAACCTGAAAGAAGGGCAGTCTCAATTAAACGCCCAGTGGCAGTCGGAAAAAGAATTAATCGACCAAATCCGCAATCTCAAAGAGACCATGGACAAGGTTAATTTAGAAGCCCAACGAGCAGAACGGGATTACGACTACAATCGCGCCGCTCAATTGCGCTACGGCAAGTTGACGGACTTGCAGCAGGAAATTAAGGAAATGGAAAGTAAACTGGCAGCAAGACAAACTGCAGGAAATTCCTTATTGCGGGAAGAAGTAGTAGAGGAAGATATTGCGGAAACTATTTCTAAATGGACCGGCATTCCCATCAGCAAGTTGGTGGAATCGGAAAAGGATAAATTGCTCCAATTAGAAGCGGAACTGCACCAGCGGGTAATCGGTCAAGACGAAGCAGTAATTGCGGTTGCTGAAGCCATCCAGCGGTCCAGAGCCGGTTTAGCGGACCCCCAGCGTCCCACCGCCAGCTTTATTTTCCTCGGACCCACGGGAGTGGGCAAGACCGAGTTAGCCAAAGCCTTGGCGGCCAATCTCTTCGATACAGAAGAAGCCTTGGTGCGTATCGACATGTCCGAGTACATGGAGAAGCACAACGTGGCCCGACTCATGGGTGCGCCTCCAGGATACGTGGGTTATGAAGAAGGAGGACAATTAACGGAAGCCATCCGCCGCCGACCCTATTCCGTGATTCTCTTCGACGAAATCGAGAAAGCCCACAACGATGTATTTAATGTCATGTTGCAAATCTTGGATGACGGCAGGCTGACGGATTCCCAAGGTCGGGTGGTAGATTTCAACAACTCCATTATTATCATGACCAGCAATATTGGTTCCGAGGATATCTTGGATGTAGTGGGAGATGAGTCTAAATACGAAGAAATGCGATCGCGGGTAATGGATCGGATGCGCAATAGTTTTCGACCGGAGTTTCTCAACCGTATCGACGAGACGATCATCTTCCACGGTTTGCAGCGGTCTCAGTTACAGCAAATTGTTAAATTGCAGGTACAGAGTTTGCACTCCCGTCTTCAGGAACAAAAACTAGCTTTGAAAGTAGCAGATGCCGGATTGGATTTTCTGGTGGATGTGGGTTTCCACCCGGTTTACGGCGCTAGACCCTTGAAACGGTGCGTCCAAAAGTATTTGGAAACTGCCATAGCTAAAGGTATTCTCAGAGGAGAATATAAGCCAGGAGATACAATTTTTGTAGATGTAGAAGACGAGCGTTTGAACTTCAAACGTTTAGCTCCAGCCATGTTAACTAAGATTTAAAAGAGCAGTTGACAGTTGATAGTGGACAGTTGATAGTTATAGAGCAACCTGTATAAATGCTCTCTCTCAATAGTAAACACTTTCATGGGCTGGTATATAGATGTACATATTGAGTCCAAGAAACGCTATAATTAGATCTTGGTTTAGAAACCGGGTTTCTTACAAAAATTTTGGTATTAATTTCTAAAATAATAGCAGAAACCCGGTTTCTTGGCTGTGAAATATATTGGATCAACAAATAGTTGGTGGGATAGGGGAATTGCCTGTCCCACTGCTTTTTATTATTTTCCCCGTCTCCTGGAGGGTCAATCTGATACAAGCTCCACATCAACCTATTTTCTCTTCATCTATAGCACTTCGCGGTGGGCTATTTACAGAAATAGATTGTAGGTTGGGTTTCCGCAACGAAACCCAACAGCACCATTTTTAAATTTGAGAATAGTCTATTCTACTTTTTCAAAAGAAATTTTGAGATATGTTCCTGTAGCTTCAGCAATTCTCATTAACGTTTTGATAGTAGCATTTTGTTCTCCACCTTCCCATCGTGCCACTTGAGACTGTTTAATAGACATTCGTTGAGCTAGTTCTTCCTGGGTTAACCCCGCTTGGGTTCTAGCAGTAATAATAGCCGAGGCAATTTCAAACTCTTTTGCCATCCCTTCATACGCAGTTTGATATTCTGGTTCTTCTAGCCATTGTTCGTGCAGTTGGTCAATTTTGGTCACGATTCAATCTCCTCCGCTCTTTTGAGAGCCAGTTTAATTTCTTTTTTAGGTGTTTTCTGAGTTTTCTTGATGAAAACTCGCAGAACAACAACTCGTTTAGGTTTGGCGGTTACGTATAAAGCGCGAGAAATACCATCTTTTCCCTTGAGACGAATTTCCCACAAGGCTTTCTCTACGTGTTTGACATAGGGTTCACCCACGTTTGGCAAACCATGTTCTGCAATCAGATTACCGATCCAAATAAACCGCGCACGCATATCTGCTGGTAGTGCTGCCAGTTCTGCATCTACTGTTTCGTTTAAGGTTTCAACACTCCAGTTCATAGATACTAGAATTATAACTTATAAGTTATAATCTCATCAATGTCTAATTAGACCTTGGTTGAGAAACCGGGTTTCTTACAAAAATTTTGGTATTAATCTCTAAAATAACAGCAGAAACCCGGTTTCTAGGTTTGTTGGCTTAAGTCCTGGCGGATTTTAGGTTGGTTTTCTACTTGGCGGACTCTTCGCGGACGGTAAGAAGATCGCCCAACCCACTATAAAATTTTAGAGCTTTATTTCAACAACTTCACCTGCAACAATTGTTTCTAAAGCCCTACTAACATTTGGGATAAGAGGGATAAGATCTGAAAGTCGATTACTTGCTGCAATCATCACAACCACTGCAATGTCATTTTCTTGCAAATTCTGCTGATACCGTAAATTTTGGTCAGCGGTCAGAAAAATATCAAAACTATTTTGGTTCATTAGTCTGAGTAGTTCACCATTTTTCTTTCCTGACCAACCCATCTCTACTACTGTACGTATTTGATAATCCGTCAGTTTTCGCTTCAGTGGTTTTGGGACATATTCATCAAGCAGGATTTGCATAACTAGCCAGCATTTCCTTTACTAATTCTAATACTGCTATAGTTTGTTCTCGTTGGACACTAGGAAAATGTTCTAAAAACAGATCTAGAGAATCTCCTGCTTTAAGATAATCCAGAAAAGTCTTAATGGGTACGCGAGTATTGGGAAAGACTGGTGTTCCTCCTAGAATCTCAGGGTCACTGTTAATAACAGATTGTGTCACAGTCATAAAACCATATTTCCAAGCAAAATATTCAACTCTATCAAGACTTACGCAAAATTTGGTTAAAACACTATTCATGCTTACTCTAGACCTAAAATTTACCCTTGTCAACCCCTATTCCTTTGTTGATTGTTAAGAATTGTGAAGCGCTGGATTTTGGCTATTTTGGGGATGATGAACTAATTTGGAACCGATAAGAAATACTCAATGATTTTTGAGCTTATATAAATAATACTTATATTTGAAAAAAACCACAGAGACGCTCTTGACACAGAGAGAGAAGAGAAATAGAGATAAAATGTTGGGAAAACGCTCCAGTTCATAGATATGAGAATTCTAACTTAATATTGGCCGATGAACGTTTTTAGTATTAAGTGAGAGCAACCGCTAGGTTGCTGTATAACTATCAACTGTCAACTATCAACTACCAACTGCTAGATAAGTTATATTCTCATCAATAAGGCACTTAATCAAAATTCCGAATCATGGCTGAAATCAAAATTTGGAAACGGCGATCGCCTTGGGTATTCTCAGAGGGTAATATAAGCCAGGAGATGTCTATTTAGGGTTTGCTTAAAAATGCGATCGCATTGCATCTTAGTAAATACATACAATGATATCTTCCCTTGAAAAGATAGATGGCAATTCTTTTAATAGAATGTCAACTCTCTCAACAACCTGTTTACTTTCAACGTCCGACAGATTTTCTTGAAACCATTCTCTAATTTGGCTAAACTCAATCAAGACATTTTGTAAATCTTCTCTCGATATATCAATCCCAATAGCAAAACTTGGTATCCATTGAAGACCCAATCTTTCACAGGCAGGTTTCCAAAAGGAGGTAAAGGACTGTTCTGTGGCAATAGGGATATAGAAGCTTTTCTCCTCTTCAGTCTTAGGATTGTCGATAAATGCAGCAATTGACATTAAATACCTCCAAATTCGGCATTGAATCGAAAGTCAGGAAAATTATAAGTTATAATCTCATCAATGTCTAATTAGACCTTGGGTTAGAAACCGGGTTTCTTACAAAAATTTTGGTATTAATTTCTAAAACAACAGCAGAAACCCGGTTTTTTGGCTTTTTGGCTTAAGTCCTGGCGGATCTTAGGTTGGTTTTCTACTTGGCGATCGCGCAGGGATCTGCGAAGAGCCCGCGTAATCCACTATCAACTTTTACAGCTTTATTTCAACAACTTCAGGTGTGGAACCGAAGTTAGCCGTCAACAAAACTAGAGATCCAGAAACTCCTGAGACTAACGGTTAGGGTTAGAAACCGGGTTTCTTCAGAAAATTTCGGCCTATTCCCTAAAATAATAGGAGAAACCCCGTTTCTTCGCTGAATAATATGATTTCCCTTCTTGCTATATCTGTAGCATTCTTTTTCAGATTTCACATAAGTAATACTTATATTTGAAAAAAACCACAGAGACGCTCTTGACACAGAGAGGAAAAAGAGAAATATAGATAAAGTGTTGGGAAATAGATTGTAGGTTGGGTTTCCGAACGAAACCCAACAGCTCCAAGTTGAGGCAACGAAACCCAACAGCACCATTTTTGAATTTGAGATAGGTGTTTTCTGAGTTTTCTTGATGAAAACTCGCAGAACAACAACTTATTTGGGTTTGGCGGTTACTATGATATAATAATCTTGAAAGACTTCTCAAAAAAATCATAAAAGAGTGCTAGACATGACAAAACTGACAGTAACGGAAGCAGAAGCAAATTTTTCAGAGCCGATCTCTCACGTTTGTGAAGGGGAGGATATAATTATAACCAAAATGGGAAAGCCTTTAGTGAAAATATCCCCTTATGTCCCTACTCCCAAATCTCAGCGTCTTGGGTGGATGGAAGGGGAAGCTACCATTCCCGATGACTTTGATACTTGGCCAGAATCAGAAGCTCGTGCCTTGGGTATTGAAGAATAGCTTATCATGGAATTACTTCTTGACAGTCATAGTCTACTTTGGGCAGTATCAATAGTCTCCTGACGGACTGCAGTTACAATATTCTGAAAAAACTAGATCTTCCACCCAACTGGTTTTGACCACTTTGTACAAAGCGAAAGGGGCATTTTTCTGCACGAACTCTTAATTGTTCATTGTTCATTGCCTGCACTGAGCGTAGCCGAAGTGTTCATTGCTCATTGCTATAATTTACTTTTTTACTTATTATTGCAGCTATAAGCATATTAGATATGGGGTGTTTAATTGCTTTTCCTAGAGCTTCTACTCCACCTATATGAATTGCTTGAATAATCCGTTCTTTCAAGTCAGAACTTTGCTCAATTTGAGCAATTGCTTTCTCTGCAACTGCTGCTTGTTCTAATAGAGTTTTTGTGCTATGTGTTTGGGAAAGTTGTTCTAAGAGTTGTTGAATTTCTCTTGCTGTATCCTTAAGGTCGAGTGTGGTTTCGGAAGTTGAGACATATACATCTCTATTACCTTGAATAAGATTTCCACCTTGAATGAGATGGCCTTCAATTGTTAGTTGACTGGAACTTTGAAATGCCATTTCTTTAACTAGGGCAAGAAGTTCTGAAATTTCCTGACGATATATAGCTATTTGTTCATCTTTTAGCTTGATTAGCTCTTCTTTTGCCTTTAATCGCTCCTCATATTTTGTCTCAATTGCTTTGATAGCTTCCTCGTACTCTTGTTTTACAGGCTGTAAAATCATTTCTGGTTCCGAATCATTAAGAGTATTTTCTAATTTTTTTGCTTGACAGATCTCAAGTACAGATTGGAAATTTATTTTTGAAACTTTTATACCTAAAGCTATTGAAAGCTTACGCCACAATTCAGAAGCTATCTGCTTGACGTAACCAGTGCTATACCCTGTCTTAAATGCAATATCTACATAAGTCATATCTTTAGAGATATTATAAAGTACTTCCCTTTCCACATCTTTAAGATGTTCTCCAGTAGCACTAAAAACTTCTTCGTCAGAAATTTTAACAATTTGTTTCGCTTCCATCTAGAATTTTGAGCATTACGGTAAATTAAGCCAAAATAGACCTTGGTAGACGAAATCTAACCACTTGTCTTACTGGTAATATACCAAATCGAACTAAACAACGAACTAAATCTAACTAGATCTAACTAAATCTTACCATCTTAGAGTTTAGCATTTAACTGTGGTATATTTGCTAGGGGACAATTATGATTGGGACAACTGACAAGGAAAAAAACAAAATAAGGCAACCGCAGGCCATGCGCGAGGTTGTAGACAACGTTATTTTATTTGCTGTGGCTGGAACTGTATTCGGATATATTTTCGACAGTGTCCTCGTTGGAGGGATAGGCTTAGTTATTTTTGCTTGCCTTGGTTTAGTTATCGGTCTTCGAGAGCAAAATTAAAACACTTCTCTTTTGCCTGAATATTTCAATCTATTTGAGTCTATTCCTAAAACTGGCTTAGTTCTACTTAGTTGGGTATTGATGACGGCCCTAACTACTTTTGTTTGTTATTTCAAAAGAAAATCGCCCATTTCTTTTGATGAAATAGTGGTTATCATGGTAGGATATGCAGGAATTGGACTATCATTTCGTACTGGTTTAAAAGCTATTTTCTCGGAAGAGTTACAGCAATTATTAGGAAATGGTATCTGGATATTAGAAATAGGCGTATTAACAGTTATTAGGATTTCATTTTATAGGATAAAAGCAATATTTAATCAAACAAAGGAAAATAGCGAGCAATAAAAGAAAAGGCTCTTTCAATTGTAATGAGTCTGCTGAGGCGAAGAATTTGCTTAAAATAAATACCAGGTATATTGATAATTGAAATCGAAATATATTTGCTACCAATAGGGGGGGGGGGAGGGGGGACTTTGAAGGTTGTATAGGCCAGGAGCGTCAATTTTGCCTTGTACTATCCCAACCGGGAGGAAATGCCATGCTATCTTGAAAAGATAATAAATTTTTGTTAAGATACGAGGCAATTGATAACATGGCGAAAAAGCCCACCCAAGCACATATGACCCAAAGTTGGAGCCGCTCCAAACCCCAAGGGTATAAGGATATGAAGAAGACGCAGATGGAATACTACATGGGGGCCAAGTTAGTTGAAGTTGGAGTTAACCCCAAAGATGCTACTTATCGGTGGTCTGTAACTAACAATGGCACTCAGGAAACTTGGACTTGCAGTGCTTATTGGGGTGAGTCTAGAGAAAAGCTATAGCAATGAGCAATGAACACTTCGGCTACGCTCAGTGCAGGCAATTAACAATGAACAATTAAGAGGTTGATTAAGTAGGATTAGATTGTAGGTTGGGTTGAGACAACGAAACCCAACAGCACCAAGTTGTGTTGAGAGGTCCCTGAGCGTAGCCGAAGGGTTTCCCTATCGCTCAACCCAACCTACAAACTCTACAAACTCCTACAGATTTAATAAACTGCAATTTCAATGCGACGGTTACGCTGTCGGTTGGCTTCAGTATCGTTGGGGAAGAGAGAACGGTTTTGTCCGTACCCCAGGGCTACCCAGCGATAATTACCGTTAAGTGTCTTGCTGAGATAATGTTCGATTACTTTGGCTCTTCTAAAGGATAGTTCTTGGCTTCGGGCTGGTTTGTCTCCTGCATCTACATAGGCTGCTATGCGAACAGTAGAATTTTCGTATTGAGCCAGTTCCGTGGCGATCGCCTCTAAAATTGTCCCCGCTTCAGGAAAAAGATTGCTGTTATTTTTCGGGAACAACAAATCCCCAGGAAGAGTTATTTTGGCCTTTTCTTTGGTTCTAGTTGAGTGATTATCTCCTGCTTGAGCTACCGCTTCTAGTTGCAGTCCCAATGCTTTGACCCTCAGTTCTAAAGAGTCTTCACCGGGTTGAATACCTAGATTTCTTTCTAACTGAGAGAGACGGGCTGTAAAGGAATTAATTTCTGCTTGCAATCCCTCTATTTCCGCTTCCAGTTGCTCTCTTTCCCCCCCAGTTAGGTCATTATTGCTAGTAGTAGAGATGAGATTGGGGATGATTGCTTCTTTTTCAGTTACATTTTTCTCTGGCAATAAAGTTTCTAACCATTGCCAAATTCTAACTACCACGGGCTTTTTGGCATTGGTTTCCGGATAAAACATCCCCAGGTAGCCTCCAGCCACTAAAGCTAAACTACCGATGAATCCCAGCAGTACCAGTCGAAACAGGAGTATTCCCCACCAAAAGTCTTTATCTTGTTCTTCTGTTTCCGTTGCTGGAATCTGGGAATCTAACTTTGTATTCATCTGTTCTTCTCTCCGACCTGGCCCATTTATCATAAGATTGAATTTCTAATTCATTGCTAGCTAAGAAGATAATATGGCTTATTTTTGGTTCAAAGCGTTTCATCTCATTGGGGTAGTGGTGTGGTTTGCTGGCTTGTTCTACTTGGTGCGACTTTTCGTCTATCATGCAGAAGCTGCAGCGGAACCGGAACCAGCCCAAACTATCCTTAAAAATCAGTACGTGTTGATGGAGAAGCGACTCTACGGTATTATCACTACTCCGGGAATGTGGGTGACCGTGGTAATGGCTGCAGGGTTGCTCTATACGGAACCGGAGGTATTAAAATCCGGTTGGCTCCATGGCAAGTTGGCATTTGTGGCTCTATTGCTTTTCTATCATTTCTACTGCGGTAATCTGATGAAAAAGTTAGAAAAAGGGGAATGTCAGTGGACCGGTCAACAGTTTCGAGCCTTGAACGAAGCACCAACTATTTTGTTAGTGGTAATTGTTTTGTTAGCTGTATTTAAGAATAGCTTGCCCTTAGATTTGACTACTTGGCTGATTGTGGCCTTGGTTATTGCTATGGTGGCTGCTATTCAATTATATGCTAAGAAGCGGAGAAAAGATAAGGAAAAACTTGCTGCAGCAAACCAGCAACAACCAGCAGCTTAGATATAGCAGTTGACAGTTGATAGTGGATAGTTGATAGTTATACAGCTTGCAGTGCCCTTCGACTACGCGGCCCCAGCACTTCGGCGACCCTCTGTGACCGGGTCGCCGAAGGGCAGGGACCGCGGAGCCGAACTGCAACCAGTTGGTTGCTCTCACTTAATACTAAACAGGTTCATAGGCCGGTATATAATGTACCTCGTGACCAAGAGTGGTGCGTTGCGCCCAGCTTCGCGCCGCTCAAGCGCGAACGCACCCTACTAATAGCTATCAACTGTCAACTGTCAACTATCCACTATCCACTATCAACTATTTAAATATTTGGCTGTCATTTTCATTGCATCAGCCAAGTCTACATCTCCATCTCCGTCTGCATCTAAAAAGCTGTTTAAAACAGAATTAGAATTGAGAGAGTTAGCGGAATTATTACCAGTTTTTAGTAATTTAAGCACCAAGGGGACTAATACGGGTAACATAGTCCGAATAGCTGAACGAGTATAATTGCCCACAATAGACATGGCAGATTGTAAGGCCACTGGATTAATTTGGTTGGTACTGGCTAGGTCTTGTAAGGTATCGAAGATACTGCCTAAACCTTCGGGAGATGCTTCTTGTTCGGGATTATCTATGGCAGCGAGGATGTTGTGGAATAAACCCATTGTTAATTTACTCTTTTCTCGATTTATTCATTTTATTTTATAGGAAACAACTTTATCTCTCTTTTCCCTGTTCCCTCTTCCCTATATATAGGGTTCCTTGGTCAATATGTACATTATATACGGGCCTATGAACGTGTTAAGTATTGAGTTCCAGCAACCGCAGGTTGCTGTATAACTATCAACTGTCCACTATCAACTGTCAACTGCTATATATCATGGAGAAAGAACGCAATACGCAAAGCTCTAAAGAAAAGCCATGAACCCCAACCAGCCAGATCGTTCCCTAGCCTCTGACTCCGATCGCGATCGTTCCCAAGCAGACACAACCCTCCATCAGGATAATCCTCCAGCTGCAGCAGGAACCGGAGAAAATAAAATGTCTGGAGAAGATTTCCGAAATGAGGCCCTGGAGAGGGAAGAAGTTCGGGTCTTGAGAGCGGCGATCGCCGAAAGCAACGTGCTGCAACTCTCATTTCAGTTTCTTGATTATATTCTTCGGGCACAAACAGCAATCTTCGAGCAAATTTATACCAAAAGGCAACTGACGCGGGTTATCTTGTCCATGGCGATTTTAACCATATTTCTCTCAAGCTTTTACGGCTTGATGATGGGAATGGGAAATGGCCCGCTCCAGGCATTTTTTTCCTGCTTAAAATTGCCATCACTCTTCATGCTGACCGCAATAATTTGCATTCCTTCCCTTTATACTTTCAACGTTTTACTGGGACAAAGGTTTCGCTTCATACAAACTGTAGCCCTCATGGTGACCACCTTAGGCACTACAAGCGTTCTTTTAGCCAGTTTGGCTCCAGTGGCCTTTTTCTTCACCATCACCACCAACAACTATGGGTTTCTACTCTTGATGCATGTGGGTATTATGGCCTTGTGTGGAGTCTACGGGGTTCAGTATCTCTATCGCGGCTGTCGCTATCTTGCTTTCCGCATGGAGCAAAAACTTAACGGTCTGCTGCTACAAATTTGGATTCTATTGTATAGTATCGTAGGAATGCAGTTAGGTTGGCGCTTGCGTCCTTTCGTGGGCAATCCCTATAACCCCGTGCAACTGTTTCGATCGCAAGAAGAAGGAAACTTTTACCTCGCAGTTTGGAAAACCTTGAGCAACCTAATGGGGAGCTAAATTAGGTGTTACTCCAGGGAAAGACAAATCAACCTTTGTTTCAGCACAGTAATCATATGTTTTTAGATGTAGGGTGGGCATCCCCCACCAAAACCATTTAATTATACTTTTCTCAAGTGCTATATCACAATAGATTGCGGAAAAAAACCAACTCCTACCTTCAGCCAACCTGCCAGTTGTAGGATAATAGGTTGAACATTTTCCCAAACTTTCTTTCCTTCTGCCGTAGTTTTGCTTGCTTCTGCAAGAACATCAGTCACCTGTTTGAGGTTACTAGCTATTAATTGTTTATTAGGTTCTTTAACCTGCACATCATCCGCAATAATATCCAAACGCTTAATAGCCTTATCTTGAAAGTCTTTTGATAAAGGAGAATCGGCAATTTTATCTTTTATATCTGCCAATAATGTAATAACTTCCTTTTGAGTTAATTCCTCCCCTCTATCTTTATCCGAGATATTTTGACTTTGTTGTCGAATGGTAATATTTTCTCCTTGAATAAACTGATTTTGATTTCCTTTATTTTGATTTCCTTCAATACTATAACTTTTGCTTCCTTGTTCTTGTTTTGCTTCTGCCATAGGTTGATTCTCCGATGTTATATAAATATTGGTAATATTTTCAATAGGTCGCTCTGCCCTGGATTTAAGAATATCTAAACTAGCTTTACTATATTCTAACTGTTGTTTATATTTATCTCTTTCAAGTTTAAGCTTTTTTCGTTTATATTTTTCATATTCAAGCTTTTTTATATAATGCACAAGGCTTATAGATAAAATAGTACAAAGAATTAGCAAAACAATTATAATATAAACAAAAGCTTTGTTATCGTTCAAAATTACTTTGGCCATTACTATATCTCAGTAAAAACTTTCTCACTGCCATGTTCTCCAACACTTTTTTGTTTATCTAAATTATCAAGATTTTTACGGACAAGGAGAGTGTTAGGATGATTTATTCCCAACTTTTGTTCTACAATTTCTAGAGCCTCCAGATAGAAAGGTTCCGCCTCTGAATACCTTCCCTGAGATTGATAAAGTGCAGCTAGGTTATTGAGACTGTTAGCTACATCAGGATGCTCTTTCCCTAGCAAGTGCTTTCTCATTTCCAGAGCTTCCAGATAGAAAGGTTCTGCCTCTGAGTATCTTCCCTGAGAAGAGTAAAGCAATGCCAAGCCATTGAGACTGTTAGCCACACCAGGATGCTGTTGTCCCAGCAAGCGCTTAGACATTTTCAGAGCTTCCAGATAGAAAGGTTCTGCCTCTGAGTACCTTCCTTGAGAAAAATACAGTGCAGCCAAGCTATTGAGACTGATAACCACATCAGGATGCTGTTGCCCTAGCAAGCGCTTGGACATTTCCAATGCTTCTAATAGTAAAGGTTCTGCCTCTTTATACCTTCCCTGAGACTGGTAAAGCAATGCCAAGTTATTGAGACTAGCAGCCACATTAGGATGTTCTTCTCCCAATAGGCGCTTTGTCATCTCCAGAGCTTCCAGATAGAAAGGTTCCGCCTCTGAATACCTTCCTTGAGATTGGTAAAGTGCAGCCAGGTTGTTGAGACTGGTAGCCACATCAGGATGCTCTTTTCCTAGCAACCGCTTTCTCATCTCTAGAGCTTCCAAATATAGAGGTTCCGCCTCTAAATATCTTCCCTGAGATTGGTAAAGCGCAGCCAGGTTATTGAGATTGGTAGCTACATCAGGATGCTCTTTTCCTAGCAACCGCTTTCTCATCTCTAGAGCTTCCAAATATAGGGGTTCCGCCTCTAAATATCTTCCCTGAGATTTGTAAAGCGCAGCCAGGTTGTTGAGATTGGTAGCTGCATCAGGATGCTCTTTTCCTAGCAAGCGCTTTCTCATCTCTAGAGCTTCCAAATATAGGGGTTCCGCCTCTTGGTACTTTCCTTGAGATTCATAAAGTACAGCGAGGTTCTTGAGATTGTTAGCCACATCAGGATGCTCTTTCCCCAGACGATTTCGGCTTACTGATACACATCGGGAAAACCAAGGTATTGCTTCCTCGTAAGCTCCTTGACCTTGATAAAATTTGCCCAAACCAATAAATGGCCAACTGATATCTTCATCCCTAATCCAATCAGTAAGAGTTGTAGCTACTTCTGCTACATGAGGTATAGTAGAGCTAACAGCTTCAATTTCCTTGCGAGTAGGAGTAGAGGAAATTGCTTTCGCTACTGCTACCATTACTTGACAAATACTTTGCTTATATTTATCTGCTATATCTAGGGTTTCTAATTTACTTTGGAAAAATTCTCTGATTAATGGGTCTAATTGATAGAGGTTTTTTCCTGTCCGTTTTAAAAGACTAAAATTAATCAGCTCATCTCTAATATCTTCCCAAGAATTTGGAGATAACTTGTTTGATGTTATTGGCTCCAAAAGCTTGTAGAAAATTGGAAACATTTTTTTTAGACTACCTAACTCATTAGATTCTAATATGGCTAAACATTCTTCTACAGAAGACCAAGGAATAGGAGCGAGAGCGAATAAACTCAGCAGAAAACAAAGCTTTCGTTGCCGGTCATTTAATTCTTGCCAACTTAAATCAAAAGCATTAACTACTCCTCTTGGAGCTGTCATATCGGGGTAATAATCTTCTAGAGAAGAATGGTCTAAACCCAATCTCTCCCCGATTTCCTCTAAAGATAAATCCTGCTTCCTTTGTAAATAGCGCCCTACTAATTCTAATCCTAAAGGCAAATAGCCCAGACGATCGCAAATAACTTTAGCTTTCTCTAACTCGCTTTCTATTCTTGCTTCGCCAACAAAAGAAATCAATAAATCTAAAGCTTCTACTTCAGCTAATACTTCTAAATTTAACTGCTGAAATGATTCTCCTAATCGTTGCTGCCTGGTAGTAATTAAGATTTTGAATCGCGGGTCAGTGGGTGGTAAATAAGCTTGAATCTCTTCATAATCCACCACATCATCCAAGACAATAAGAACATTTCCTTCTCGCCAGTGATGCCAGCAATATTGAACCTGACTTAATAAGTCTAAATCATCGGAGGGATTTACCCTTAATAAGGTTCTAGCAAAACTGACAATCTGAATTCCTAAATCAGATTGTCTTGCTTGTAACCAGCAAACACCACCGGGATAAGTCTCTCTTTGCCAGTGTATTTGAGCATATTGTAGCGCTAGATCTGTCTTCCCCAGACCACCCATTCCCGCAATCGCAGTAATAGCAATTCGCTGATTCTGTTGCAGTTTCTGGTGCAGTTCTTCCAACACTTCATCCCGGCTAACGAATTTAACTGCACCGCTACGTGGGATATTTTGTGGAATTCCAGCTGGTGGTTGTAACTGTAATTGCTCAATAATTTGCGTTAAGTTTTGAGTCAATTTTTTATCCTTTTGTGTCTTAACCCCTTTCATCTTATCCCAATCCTCTAATATATAGCAATCAGGAATGATATGTGAGAAACTGAGATAGTAGTGAATTGTACGCTTGATGGAAGAATTAGATGCCTTTATTGAGTCCAATCCTGACTCAAGAGAATTGAAACGAGCACTAGCAGTAAGCATGACCTTGCGAGGTTATCCACATAGAAAAATCATGAAAGTGTTGAAAGTATGCTCTGGATTCATAAGCAAATGGAAACAAGCATTTATAATGAATGGAGTGGAGGGTATTAAGCTAGCTCATAAAGGCTCACAAGGATATTTAAGTCCATCCGAAAAAACAAAAGTTATCACCTGGTTAAAAAATAATAAAACCTGGAATCTAAACGAACTAGAATATTATGTTGCTGAAAATTTTGGAGTGACATTTGCTGCCAAATCTAGCTACTATCAGCTGTTTCATGAAGCAGGGGTTTCTTGGAAAAAATCACAGAAGAAGAATCCTGATAAAAAACCAGAAGAAATAACAGCAAAAAAAAAAGAGATTGAAGAGCTTTTAGAAAAACATAGAAAGGAAATTGAATCAGAAAAATTGCTCATATTTTTCTTGGATGAATGCCATTTAATCTGGGGTGATATTTGCGGGTATGTGTGGGGAAAAACAGATAGTAGAATTGAAATACCAATTAAAAATGAGAAAAAAAGACAAACTTATTATGGAGCAATGAATTACCGAACGGGCAAAGTAATTGTAAAAGGATATCCACAGGGAAATACAGAGAATACAATAAAATTTGTAAACTATTTGATAGAGGAAAATAGAAAAAAACAAATATTAATTATCTGGGATGGAGCTTCATATCATCATAGTAAAGAATTCAGAGAATATTTAGAGAAACTTAATCAAGGAAAAACAGAAGAAGAATGGTTAATAAGATGTATTAGGTTAGCTCCAAATGCTCCAGAACAAAACCCAATTGAAGATGTGTGGTTACAAGGAAAAGAAATGTTACGCAAGTATTGGAATATTTGCCAAAATTTTAGGATAGTTAAATGGTTGTTTGAGTGGACAATTAGTCAAGAAAAGTTCTTTTTTCAAAAACTAAAAATGTATGGCTCTTTCTTATAAAATATCTTTGATTATCATCTGTTTTCAAAAGTGAGCCTGCAGCGATCGCATTTATTTGAATTGGCGATCGCATTTATTTGAATTGGCGATCGCATTTATTTGAATTGGCGATCGCATTTATTTGAATTGGCGATCGCATTTATTTGAATTGGCGATCGCATTTATTTGAATTGGCGATCGCATTTATTTGAATTGGCGATCGCATTTATTTGAGCTGGCGATCGCATTTATTTGAGCTGGCGATCGCATTTATTTGAGCTGGCGATCGCATTTATTTGAGCTGGCGATCGCATTTATTTGAGCTGGCGATCGCATTTATTTGAGCTGGCGATCGCATTCACTTGGCCATGGACAAAAAATTTCGTAAAGTACCGATTGTGCCGGTAGGGTCGGAAATATGCTTTTCTCACATATCATTCCTGATTGCTATATGCTACGATAATGAGTAAAACGATCGAAAATATTAATTAAATAAGCTGCTTATCCCAGAGCGACCAGTCTTTCTCAGCAAACCATTCTCTCAATCTTACGAAATCTTCCCGGGGGAGAGCCTCGATTTCAGCTTGAATCTGTTCTATTTGTGTCATTCCGAATAATTGACTTCGTAAACTTCTATATTCTACCAGGAGAGTCAGCTTACCCTGTGGAAGAATCTAACGATCGCGCCAGTGACTGCGATCGGGCGAAGCCTGCCACTGCGTGATCGCAACCTAAAGTAGCAATGGTAGATGCTAGTTCTCAAACTACAGTTTATCCGGAAACCAACTGCAATAGATAGATGTAGGGTGGGCATCGCCCACCAAAACCATTAGTCTAAGAATAGAGAATAATATCAACCAATCAAATGCTACAGATAAAATATTGAAACTAACGGATTAGTCTATCATATTGGTCATGGTCACCTATCCAAACCCAAATGAAGTCAGAACCATCTTAAGAAGGCTAACGCTCTGTGATTCAAGCCCACACGTGCCGACCAATACTTTCCCACCTTCTTTCTGCGTTCATCCGCGTTAAGGAGCGGTTAAAAATAAACCCCATGAAAAAACGAATAGTACTAATTGCTGGATTTGAATCCTTCAACGCCGAATTATACCGCCAAGCAGCCCAACTAGCCACCTCTCGCTGTCCGGAACTGGACATTAGAGTCTTCAGCGATGCCGCCCTCTCCACGGAACCGGAAACCGTCGCCGCAGCCTTAGAAGGTGCGGATGTATTCTTCGCCAGTCTCATTTTCGACTACGACGCAGTCATGTGGTTGCGGGAGCGAGTGCAAAACATTCCCATTCGCCTCGTCTTCGAGTCGGCCTTAGAATTAATGAGCCTCACTCAATTGGGCAAATTCGCCATCGGGGACAAGCCCAAAGGAATGCCCAAACCCATCAAATTTATCCTCAGCAAGTTCTCCAGCAACCGAGAAGAAGACAAACTTGCAGGTTATTTGAGTTTCCTGAAAACAGGTCCCAAACTGCTCAAATTCATCCCCGCAAAGCGCGTGCAAGATTTGCGCAATTGGCTGATAATTTACGGCTATTGGAATGCTGGGGGGATGGAAAATGTAGCCGCCATGTGCTGGACTATCGCTGAGAAATATTTGGGTTTGGAAGTAGGAGATATTCCCGAAGCCATAGAAACTCCTAACATGGGTTTGTTGCATCCAGAATATAAGGGTTATTTTACTTCACCGAGCGCTTACTTACAATGGTACAACCAAGAAAAGAAAGAATTATTTCCCGTTATCGGTATTTTATTATATCGCAAGCACGTTATTACCAAGCAGCCCTACATTCCTCAATTAATTAAAGCCTTCGAGTCAGCCGATTTAACTCCTTTACCCATCTTTATTAATGGAGTGGAAGGTCACGTAGCGGTAAGAGATTGGATGACTACCAGTTACGAACAAGAAAGAAGGAACTCAGGAATCAAAGAGATTCTTTCTCTTTCTCAAGAAGCAGTAATTGTAGAAGGAATTGTTTCTACTATCGGTTTTCCTTTAGTAGGTGGACCTGCAGGTTCTATGGAAGCGGGAAGACAGGTAGAAGTTGCTCGCACTATTCTCGCTGCTAAAAATATCCCTTATATTGTGGCTGCACCTCTCTTAATTCAAGATATTTATTCTTGGACCAGACAGGGTATTGGCGGTTTGCAAAGTGTAGTTTTATATGCTTTACCGGAATTAGATGGAGCCATAGATACAGTACCTTTGGGTGGTTTGGTGGGAGAAGATATTTATTTAGTCCCGGAACGAGTAGAAAGGTTGACGGGAAGACTGAAAAGTTGGCTCAAACTCAAGCAAACTCCAGCGAAAAATAGGAAGCTCGCAATTATTTTATATGACTTCCCTCCCGGTTACGGAGCAACTGGAACTGCTGCCCTCTTAAACGTTCCTCGCAGTTTGTTGAATTTATTGAAACAATTACAACAACAGGGTTACAATCTAGGAAGTAAAGATAAATTACCTGAAGATGGAGAAGAATTAATCCAACGAGTAAAAGAAGCAGAGAAAACTGCTGAGGAAGGAAAGTCAAACACAGTTGTCCATGTTAAAACTTTAGTAGAATGGTTGGGCTATTTATTTACCAGTCGCATTGAAAAACAATGGCAATCTTTAACCGGCACTGGAATTAAAACTCTTGGAGAAGATTTCCTCATTGGTGGGGTTGAGTTAGGTAATATTTGGTTGGGAGTTCAACCCCCTTTAGGTATTGCGGGAGACCCCATGCGGTTAATGTTTGAAAAAGACTTGACTCCTCACCCTCAATATGCTGCTTTTTATCAGTGGTTAACTCAAGAATTTCAAGCAGATGCAGTAGTACATTTTGGCATGCACGGGACGGTAGAATGGCTCCCCGGTTCTCCTTTAGGCAATACTGGTTATTCTTGGCCCGATATTTTCTTAGCTAATCTGCCTAATTTATATATCTATGCTGCTAACAATCCTTCCGAATCTATGTTAGCCAAACGTCGCGGTTACGGAGTGCTAATTTCTCACAACGTACCCCCCTACGGACGGGCAGGTTTGTATAAGGAATTAACCGCCTTAAGGGAGTTAATTGGGGAATATCGGGAAGACCCGGAAAAGAATTTTGCTCTCAAAGATATTATTTGTCAAAAAATTGTGGATGGGGGATTGGATGCGGATTGTCCTTTTGCAGAAGGAACTAAATCTGGGATGGCTTTCAACGTAGAAAATGCTCGCTTATTTAGCAAAAATGCCATTAACAGTTATTTTCTCCAAATCTACGAATACTTGCAAGTAGTAGAACAAAGATTATTTTCTTCTGGTTTACACGTACTAGGAGAAGTCCCCGATGAAGCAGCAATTAACAGTTATTTAGAAGCATATGTTGATGGGGATGAGGAAGTAGAAGAAACAGAACTAGAACAAATTCGTTCCTTATTGCTCCGTACCGATGAAGAAATGACTAACTTATTGCGAGGGTTGAACGGAGAATACATTCCCCCAGCACCGGGAGGAGATTTATTGCGGGACGGTCCGGGAGTTCTCCCCACCGGGCGCAATATCCATGCCTTGGACCCCTATCGCATGCCTTCTCCCGCTGCTTTCGCTCGGGGACGGGAAATCGGTCGGAAAATAATTGCCCAACATCAAGCGGAGAATAACGGCAGTTACCCGGAAACCGTAGCGGTGATGTTATGGGGTTTGGACGCGATTAAGACCAAGGGGGAGTCTTTAGGCATTGTCTTGGAATTGGTGGGTGCAGAACCCATAAAAGAAGGCACTGGGCGTATCGTCCGTTACGAGTTGCAACCCCTAGCTGAAGTGGGACATCCTCGCATTGACGTATTGGCCAATTTATCCGGTATCTTCCGGGATAGCTTCGTCAATATTATCGAACTGCTGGACGATTTAGTCCAACGAGCGGCAACAGCGGAGGAGTCGGAAGAGGATAATTATATTCGCAAGCACTTCCTAGCTTTAAAAGCCCAAGGAGTGGAAAATGCAGCCGCCCGCTTGTTCTCCAATCCCTCGGGGGATTTCGGTTCCTTGGTGAACGATCGCGTTGTGGATGGCAACTGGGAGAATCCCTCGGAGTTGGGAGATACTTGGCAAGGTCGCAACTCTTTCAGTTACGGCAGGCAGGACAAGGGGCAAGCCAGACCGGAAGTGTTGGGGAAATTGTTGGAGACGAGCGATCGCATCGTCCAAGAAATCGACTCGGTGGAATACGGTTTAACGGACATACAAGAATATTATGCCAATACGGGAGGTTTGAAACGAGCGGCGGAACAGAAAAGCGGCAAGAAGGTGAAAGCTAGTTTTGTGGAAAGCTTCTCCAAAGATACTACCCCTAGGAAATTAGAAGACTTGCTTCGTTTGGAATATCGCACCAAACTGCTCAATCCCAAATGGGCTGAAGCCATGGCAGAGCAGGGTTCTGGCGGTGCTTACGAAATCTCCCAGCGTCTGACAGCCTTAATTGGTTGGGGCGGTACGGCGGACTTTACCGACGATTGGGTTTACGACCAGGCAGCGGATACCTACGCTTTGGATGGGGAAATGGCCCGGAAGTTGTTGAAGGCCAACCCGGAAGCTTTCCGCAATATTGTGGGACGGATGTTGGAAGCCTCGGGAAGGGGTTTCTGGGATGCGGATGAGGAGAAGTTGAACCAGTTGAGGGATTTATACGATTTGGCAGAAGAGAAAATAGAAGGAGTTGTTACAATTAACAATTAACAATTAACAATTAACAATTAACAATTAACAATTAACAATTAACAATTAAGTGTTTGTTGTTTGTGTCAATTTTCATCTTTTATGCGTAGTTTCTGCGTAGGGTGCCGTTAGCGACAGCGTAACGCACCGGTTTATTCCATTGTAGGTTGGGTTGAGATCCCGAAACCCTTCGGCTACGCGGCCCCTGAGCGAAGTCGAAGGGCAGGGCAACGCCCAACAAGCCAAAAGATTAGGTGTTGGGTTGAGCTATCGCTCAACCCAACCTACAATTACTAATTATATTCTCAAAACATCTATAGCAGTTGACAGTTGATAGTTGACAGTTGATAGTTATACAGCAACCTGCGGTTGCTCTCAGGAAATAGTAAACACTCTCATGGGCCAGTATATCTATAGCGCTTCGCGCTCGTCTATTTACAGATTTTACTCAGACACAAAATGTATCAAAGACTTTAAAATTTAGTTGTAACGACACGCAAGGCGAGCGAAGCGCTATATAATTTACCTAGAAAAACAAAAATTATTGGAAAAAAACAACAATGACAGAGCAACAAAGTTCTAAATCAGACCTGCGAGAAACCAAAATCTATGGCTTTGCTCCTGAAGCCAAGAATATCAACCTAGTGAGTGGTGAGACAGTTGAAAATAATACAATAACTCAACACAACTACGCTCCAGAACAACAAAATTTAGCTACAGCAGCAAAGGAAATTAAACAAATTTTAGGGCAGCTTTCAGAAACTTATCCCACTACTACTTTAGTTGAGCAAGCGGTAGTAGCTGAAAAAGCAATTGAACAAATAGAAGATAATCCAACTTTGAAACAACGAGTTATAAAAGCACTCAAGGCTGGTACAATTGAAGCATTCATGGAAATAATAGATAACCCGGTAGTAAATGTAATGCGTGCGACTCTGGAAGGTTGGCAAGAAGGGGAGTAAATTTTAGAAGTAAGATATTAAAGAATAATGGAACCCAATCAGAATACAAATGCCAAATACGATTTACGCGGTTCTACTATCTATGGCTTTTCTCCTGAAGCGAAAGATAGCAATCTGGTAAGTGGAGAGGAAGTTAAAGAGAATAAAGTAGTAAGCGATCGCACTCAGCAAGATGGGATTCAAAATCTAGAGCAAAAAACGAGCGCTAATAATGCTAATCCCGTAACTAATGAAGAAAAGACAACCAGTAAATCAGAAGCAATGGTTGTGCTAACTGCCAAACTATCTGCAGATAATAAGGCAGAACTGGAAGGGAAAAAGATAGAAATTGAAGCTATTGTTGCTCATTTAAAAAAGCGTTACGATGTGGATCTAACAATTCTTGATGTGGATGAAGGGAGTATTCGGATTAGATTGGGAGGTTCTCAAGAAGATTTGGAAAAACTTGAGGCTTTATTCCAAGCTGGAGAACTGAATGAAATATTGGGGATTCCTGTTGAAGATGTTCGAGTTAAAGTTACCGAGACTGCAGATGATGAGGAAGAGATAAAGACTGATAATGAGCAGATAAAGCTTAATAATGAATTGCATCTAGTTCGGGAAATTGTCACTTATGGAGGTCAAGATAGAGACCTAAGAGGTGCCAACCTGAGTGGTGCTGACCTAAGAGGTGCCAACCTGATTGGTGCTGATCTGAGTTATGCCGACCTAGAAGGTGCCAACCTGAGTGGTGTTAATTTGATTGGTGACAACCTCAATGGAGCCAACTTGAGAGATGCCAACCTAAGAGATGCCAGCCTGAATGGTGCCAAACTGATTGATGCCGACCTGAGTGGTGCTGACCTAAGAGGTGCCAACCTGATTGGTGCTGATATAAACAATGCTAAATTCGGATATAACTTAGGAATTTCTGAATCAATGAAGCAAGACCTAATTGAACGAGGAGCAATCTTTGAGGATTCTCCACCAGGCGATCGCTCTGGAGTTCTCTCCCGTGTCTAATTATAAACCTACATTCCGCCGATAGTGCTATAGCACTTCGTGCTACAAAGCTGACGTGGTGACAAAAATAGCTAAACCTCTTAGATAGCAGTGCTTTTGGCAGCTCTGAGAGAGCGAAAATTTTGGTGTTTTCTCTGTGCTAAATGTGATTTTATACTTATGAAACTTCTCGAAACCCCTATAAATTCGTTCACACTTGATGTAGCTACTTAGCCGAAGGGTTTCGTGACCTCAAGCCAACCTACGATGCAATAAACTTGAAAAATAGGTAGAACGCTTGTTTTTTTAGTATTTAATGAAGTATATTAGAAATGGTCATTCTTTTTAGCTTTTAATTTCTGATAAAATAATAGGTAGTATCAAATAAATTTAAGATGACAAATCACGATCGCTCTAAACAACAAGATAATCATAGCAGGTTCTTACGAGTAGGTAATTACGTTGTTACTTACGGCAACGGCAGCGCTGTTATTCTGGGATTTGTTCTAGCTTTAACAGGTTTGGCTATTCCTTTAGTTCCTGCTATTTTGGGAGTAATGATCATAGGTGGTACTGCTGGTTTTTTCATTGCGATGAATGAAGAAAAAAGCTACACTTCAGAAAGCGTGCAGGACGATCTAGCTTGATGAGTTTCTTAGGGGAGATAACTTTCATTGGAAAGATGGTTATTGTTTGCCATCAACTTCAGGGCATCGCCCACCAAAACCATTAGATTGTAGGTTGGGTTGAGGTTACGAAACCCTTCGGTGACCCTCTGGGCAGGCCCAACAGCCAAAGATTCTGGTGTTACCTACTAAAGCTTATCTTATAGGCGTGGCACTGCTGGCAATTTTAAATGCAGGTAGGGTTTTAAGAGCGAATTGAGTTTTATAGTTAGTGTTAATAAGGTTGTCTTACCATCAGCCATATCAGTTTCAAGCTGCTTATCCCAGAGCCACCAGTCTTTCTCAGCAAACCATTCTCTCAATCTTATGAAATCTTCCTGGGGGAGAGCCTCGATTTCAGCTTGAATCTGTTCTACTTGTGTCATTCCGAATAATTTACTTCGTAAACTTCTATATTCTAGCAGGAGAGTCAGCTTACCCTGTGGAAGAATCTAACGATCGCAGTCAGTTGTGAGATCGCAACCTAAAGTAGCAATGGTAGATGCTAGTTCTCAAACTACAGTTTATCCGGAAACCAACTGCAATAGATAGATGTAGGGTGGGCATCGCCCACCAAAACCATTAGTCTAAGAATAGAGAATAATATCAACCAATCAAATGCTACAGATAAAATATTGAAACTAACGGATTAGTCTATCATATTGGTCATGCTCACCTATCCAAACCCAAATGAAGTCAGAACCATCTTAAGAAGGCTAACGCTCTGTGATTCAAGCCCACACGTGCCGACCAATACTTTCCCACCTTCTTTCTGCGTTCATCCGCGTTAAGGAGCGGTTAAAAATAAACCCCATGAAAAAACGAATAGTACTAATTGCTGGATTTGAATCCTTCAACGCCGAATTATACCGCCAAGCAGCCCAACTAGCCACCTCTCGCTGTCCGGAACTGGACATTAGAGTCTTCAGCGATGCCGCCCTCTCCACGGAACCGGAAACCGTCGCCGCAGCCTTAGAAGGTGCGGATGTATTCTTCGCCAGTCTCATTTTCGACTACGACGCAGTCATGTGGTTGCGGGAGCGAGTGCAAAACATTCCCATTCGCCTCGTCTTCGAGTCGGCCTTAGAATTAATGAGCCTCACTCAATTGGGCAAATTCGCCATCGGGGACAAGCCCAAAGGAATGCCCAAACCCATCAAATTTATCCTCAGCAAGTTCTCCAGCAACCGAGAAGAAGACAAACTTGCAGGTTATTTGAGTTTCCTGAAAACAGGTCCCAAACTGCTCAAATTCATCCCCGCAAAGCGCGTGCAAGATTTGCGCAATTGGCTGATAATTTACGGCTATTGGAATGCTGGGGGGATGGAAAATGTAGCCGCCATGTGCTGGACTATCGCTGAGAAATATTTGGGTTTGGAAGTAGGAGATATTCCCGAAGCCATAGAAACTCCTAACATGGGTTTGTTGCATCCAGAATATAAGGGTTATTTTACTTCACCGAGCGCTTACTTACAATGGTACAACCAAGAAAAGAAAGAATTATTTCCCGTTATCGGTATTTTATTATATCGCAAGCACGTTATTACCAAGCAGCCCTACATTCCTCAATTAATTAAAGCCTTCGAGTCAGCCGATTTAACTCCTTTACCCATCTTTATTAATGGAGTGGAAGGTCACGTAGCGGTAAGAGATTGGATGACTACCAGTTACGAACAAGAAAGAAGGAACTCAGGAATCAAAGAGATTCTTTCTCTTTCTCAAGAAGCAGTAATTGTAGAAGGAATTGTTTCTACTATCGGTTTTCCTTTAGTAGGTGGACCTGCAGGTTCTATGGAAGCGGGAAGACAGGTAGAAGTTGCTCGCACTATTCTCGCTGCTAAAAATATCCCTTATATTGTGGCTGCACCTCTCTTAATTCAAGATATTTATTCTTGGACCAGACAGGGTATTGGCGGTTTGCAAAGTGTAGTTTTATATGCTTTACCGGAATTAGATGGAGCCATAGATACAGTACCTTTGGGTGGTTTGGTGGGAGAAGATATTTATTTAGTCCCGGAACGAGTAGAAAGGTTGACGGGAAGACTGAAAAGTTGGCTCAAACTCAAGCAAACTCCAGCGAAAAATAGGAAGCTCGCAATTATTTTATATGACTTCCCTCCCGGTTACGGAGCAACTGGAACTGCTGCCCTCTTAAACGTTCCTCGCAGTTTGTTGAATTTATTGAAACAATTACAACAACAGGGTTACAATCTAGGAAGTAAAGATAAATTACCTGAAGATGGAGAAGAATTAATCCAACGAGTAAAAGAAGCAGAGAAAACTGCTGAGGAAGGAAAGTCAAACACAGTTGTCCATGTTAAAACTTTAGTAGAATGGTTGGGCTATTTATTTACCAGTCGCATTGAAAAACAATGGCAATCTTTAACCGGCACTGGAATTAAAACTCTTGGAGAAGATTTCCTCATTGGTGGGGTTGAGTTAGGTAATATTTGGTTGGGAGTTCAACCCCCTTTAGGTATTGCGGGAGACCCCATGCGGTTAATGTTTGAAAAAGACTTGACTCCTCACCCTCAATATGCTGCTTTTTATCAGTGGTTAACTCAAGAATTTCAAGCAGATGCAGTAGTACATTTTGGCATGCACGGGACGGTAGAATGGCTCCCCGGTTCTCCTTTAGGCAATACTGGTTATTCTTGGCCCGATATTTTCTTAGCTAATCTGCCTAATTTATATATCTATGCTGCTAACAATCCTTCCGAATCTATGTTAGCCAAACGTCGCGGTTACGGAGTGCTAATTTCTCACAACGTACCCCCCTACGGACGGGCAGGTTTGTATAAGGAATTAACCGCCTTAAGGGAGTTAATTGGGGAATATCGGGAAGACCCGGAAAAGAATTTTGCTCTCAAAGATATTATTTGTCAAAAAATTGTGGATGGGGGATTGGATGCGGATTGTCCTTTTGCAGAAGGAACTAAATCTGGGATGGCTTTCAACGTAGAAAATGCTCGCTTATTTAGCAAAAATGCCATTAACAGTTATTTTCTCCAAATCTACGAATACTTGCAAGTAGTAGAACAAAGATTATTTTCTTCTGGTTTACACGTACTAGGAGAAGTCCCCGATGAAGCAGCAATTAACAGTTATTTAGAAGCATATGTTGATGGGGATGAGGAAGTAGAAGAAACAGAACTAGAACAAATTCGTTCCTTATTGCTCCGTACCGATGAAGAAATGACTAACTTATTGCGAGGGTTGAACGGAGAATACATTCCCCCAGCACCGGGAGGAGATTTATTGCGGGACGGTCCGGGAGTTCTCCCCACCGGGCGCAATATCCATGCCTTGGACCCCTATCGCATGCCTTCTCCCGCTGCTTTCGCTCGGGGACGGGAAATCGGTCGGAAAATAATTGCCCAACATCAAGCGGAGAATAACGGCAGTTACCCGGAAACCGTAGCGGTGATGTTATGGGGTTTGGACGCGATTAAGACCAAGGGGGAGTCTTTAGGCATTGTCTTGGAATTGGTGGGTGCAGAACCCATAAAAGAAGGCACTGGGCGTATCGTCCGTTACGAGTTGCAACCCCTAGCTGAAGTGGGACATCCTCGCATTGACGTATTGGCCAATTTATCCGGTATCTTCCGGGATAGCTTCGTCAATATTATCGAACTGCTGGACGATTTAGTCCAACGAGCGGCAACAGCGGAGGAGTCGGAAGAGGATAATTATATTCGCAAGCACTTCCTAGCTTTAAAAGCCCAAGGAGTGGAAAATGCAGCCGCCCGCTTGTTCTCCAATCCCTCGGGGGATTTCGGTTCCTTGGTGAACGATCGCGTTGTGGATGGCAACTGGGAGAATCCCTCGGAGTTGGGAGATACTTGGCAAGGTCGCAACTCTTTCAGTTACGGCAGGCAGGACAAGGGGCAAGCCAGACCGGAAGTGTT
This sequence comes from Trididemnum miniatum, assembly GCA_964006365.1. Classification (NCBI taxonomy): domain Eukaryota; kingdom Metazoa; phylum Chordata; class Ascidiacea; order Aplousobranchia; family Didemnidae; genus Trididemnum; species Trididemnum miniatum. The sequence goes on along the minus strand of CAXFYD010000150.1, from coordinate 22,645 downwards.
GGGGAAATTGTTGGAGACGAGCGATCGCATCGTCCAAGAAATCGACTCGGTGGAATACGGTTTAACGGACATACAAGAATATTATGCCAATACGGGAGGTTTGAAACGAGCGGCGGAACAGAAAAGCGGCAAGAAGGTGAAAGCTAGTTTTGTGGAAAGCTTCTCCAAAGATACTACCCCTAGGAAATTAGAAGACTTGCTTCGTTTGGAATATCGCACCAAACTGCTCAATCCCAAATGGGCTGAAGCCATGGCAGAGCAGGGTTCTGGCGGTGCTTACGAAATCTCCCAGCGTCTGACAGCCTTAATTGGTTGGGGCGGTACGGCGGACTTTACCGACGATTGGGTTTACGACCAGGCAGCGGATACCTACGCTTTGGATGGGGAAATGGCCCGGAAGTTGTTGAAGGCCAACCCGGAAGCTTTCCGCAATATTGTGGGACGGATGTTGGAAGCCTCGGGAAGGGGTTTCTGGGATGCGGATGAGGAGAAGTTGAACCAGTTGAGGGATTTATACGATTTGGCAGAAGAGAAAATAGAAGGAGTTGTTACAATTAACAATTAACAATTAACAATTAACAATTAACAATTAACAATTAACAATTAACAATTAAGTGTTTGTTGTTTGTGTCAATTTTCATCTTTTATGCGTAGTTTCTGCGTAGGGTGCCGTTAGCGACAGCGTAACGCACCGGTTTATTCCATTGTAGGTTGGGTTGAGATCCCGAAACCCTTCGGCTACGCGGCCCCTGAGCGAAGTCGAAGGGCAGGGCAACGCCCAACAAGCCAAAAGATTAGGTGTTGGGTTGAGCTATCGCTCAACCCAACCTACAATTACTAATTATATTCTCAAAACATCTATAGCAGTTGACAGTTGATAGTTGACAGTTGATAGTTATACAGCAACCTGCGGTTGCTCTCAGGAAATAGTAAACACTCTCATGGGCCAGTATATCTATAGCGCTTCGCGCTCGTCTATTTACAGATTTTACTCAGACACAAAATGTATCAAAGACTTTAAAATTTAGTTGTAACGACACGCAAGGCGAGCGAAGCGCTATATAATTTACCTAGAAAAACAAAAATTATTGGAAAAAAACAACAATGACAGAGCAACAAAGTTCTAAATCAGACCTGCGAGAAACCAAAATCTATGGCTTTGCTCCTGAAGCCAAGAATATCAACCTAGTGAGTGGTGAGACAGTTGAAAATAATACAATAACTCAACACAACTACGCTCCAGAACAACAAAATTTAGCTACAGCAGCAAAGGAAATTAAACAAATTTTAGGGCAGCTTTCAGAAACTTATCCCACTACTACTTTAGTTGAGCAAGCGGTAGTAGCTGAAAAAGCAATTGAACAAATAGAAGATAATCCAACTTTGAAACAACGAGTTATAAAAGCACTCAAGGCTGGTACAATTGAAGCATTCATGGAAATAATAGATAACCCGGTAGTAAATGTAATGCGTGCGACTCTGGAAGGTTGGCAAGAAGGGGAGTAAATTTTAGAAGTAAGATATTAAAGAATAATGGAACCCAATCAGAATACAAATGCCAAATACGATTTACGCGGTTCTACTATCTATGGCTTTTCTCCTGAAGCGAAAGATAGCAATCTGGTAAGTGGAGAGGAAGTTAAAGAGAATAAAGTAGTAAGCGATCGCACTCAGCAAGATGGGATTCAAAATCTAGAGCAAAAAACGAGCGCTAATAATGCTAATCCCGTAACTAATGAAGAAAAGACAACCAGTAAATCAGAAGCAATGGTTGTGCTAACTGCCAAACTATCTGCAGATAATAAGGCAGAACTGGAAGGGAAAAAGATAGAAATTGAAGCTATTGTTGCTCATTTAAAAAAGCGTTACGATGTGGATCTAACAATTCTTGATGTGGATGAAGGGAGTATTCGGATTAGATTGGGAGGTTCTCAAGAAGATTTGGAAAAACTTGAGGCTTTATTCCAAGCTGGAGAACTGAATGAAATATTGGGGATTCCTGTTGAAGATGTTCGAGTTAAAGTTACCGAGACTGCAGATGATGAGGAAGAGATAAAGACTGATAATGAGCAGATAAAGCTTAATAATGAATTGCATCTAGTTCGGGAAATTGTCACTTATGGAGGTCAAGATAGAGACCTAAGAGGTGCCAACCTGAGTGGTGCTGACCTAAGAGGTGCCAACCTGATTGGTGCTGATCTGAGTTATGCCGACCTAGAAGGTGCCAACCTGAGTGGTGTTAATTTGATTGGTGACAACCTCAATGGAGCCAACTTGAGAGATGCCAACCTAAGAGATGCCAGCCTGAATGGTGCCAAACTGATTGATGCCGACCTGAGTGGTGCCGACCTAGGAGGTGCCAACCTGAGATATGCCGACCTGAGAGGTGTTGACCTAGGAGGTAACAACCTGAGATATGGCAACCTGAGAGGTGCCGACCTAGGAGGTGCCAACCTGAGAGGTACCGACTTGACTGGTGCCAACCTGAGTGGTGCTGACCTAAGAGGTGCCAACCTGATTGGTGCTGATATAAACAATGCTAAATTCGGATATAACTTAGGAATTTCTGAATCAATGAAGCAAGACCTAATTGAACGAGGAGCAATCTTTGAGGATTCTCCACCAGGCGATCGCTCTGGAGTTCTCTCCCGTGTCTAATTATAAACCTACATTCCGCCGATAGTGCTATAGCACTTCGTGCTACAAAGCTGACGTGGTGACAAAAATAGCTAAACCTCTTAGATAGCAGTGCTTTTGGCAGCTCTGAGAGAGCGAAAATTTTGGTGTTTTCTCTGTGCTAAATGTGATTTTATACTTATGAAACTTCTCGAAACCCCTATAAATTCGTTCACACTTGATGTAGCTACTTAGCCGAAGGGTTTCGTGACCTCAAGCCAACCTACGATGCAATAAACTTGAAAAATAGGTAGAACGCTTGTTTTTTTAGTATTTAATGAAGTATATTAGAAATGGTCATTCTTTTTAGCTTTTAATTTCTGATAAAATAATAGGTAGTATCAAATAAATTTAAGATGACAAATCACGATCGCTCTAAACAACAAGATAATCATAGCAGGTTCTTACGAGTAGGTAATTACGTTGTTACTTACGGCAACGGCAGCGCTGTTATTCTGGGATTTGTTCTAGCTTTAACAGGTTTGGCTATTCCTTTAGTTCCTGCTATTTTGGGAGTAATGATCATAGGTGGTACTGCTGGTTTTTTCATTGCGATGAATGAAGAAAAAAGCTACACTTCAGAAAGCGTGCAGGACGATCTAGCTTGATGAGTTTCTTAGGGGAGATAACTTTCATTGGAAAGATGGTTATTGTTTGCCATCAACTTCAGGGCATCGCCCACCAAAACCATTAGATTGTAGGTTGGGTTGAGGTTACGAAACCCTTCGGTGACCCTCTGGGCAGGCCCAACAGCCAAAGATTCTGGTGTTACCTACTAAAGCTTATCTTATAGGCGTGGCACTGCTGGCAATTTTAAATGCAGGTAGGGTTTTAAGAGCGAATTGAGTTTTATAGTTAGTGTTAATAAGGTTGTCTTACCATCAGCCATATCAGTTTCAAGCTGCTTATCCCAGAGCCACCAGTCTTTCTCAGCAAACCATTCTCTCAATCTTATGAAATCTTCCTGGGGGAGAGCCTCGATTTCAGCTTGAATCTGTTCTACTTGTGTCATTCCGAATAATTTACTTCGTAAACTTCTATATTCTAGCAGGAGAGTCAGCTTACCCTGTGGAAGAATCTAACGATCGCAGTCAGTTGTGAGATCGCAACCTAAAGTAGCAATGGTAGATGCTAGTTCTCAAACTACAGTTTATCCGGAAACCAACTGCAATAGATAGATGTAGGGTGGGCATCGCCCACCAAAACCATTAGTCTAAGAATAGAGAATAATATCAACCAATCAAATGCTACAGATAAAATATTGAAACTAACGGATTAGTCTATCATATTGGTCATGCTCACCTATCCAAACCCAAATGAAGTCAGAACCATCTTAAGAAGGCTAACGCTCTGTGATTCAAGCCCACACGTGCCGACCAATACTTTCCCACCTTCTTTCTGCGTTCATCCGCGTTAAGGAGCGGTTAAAAATAAACCCCATGAAAAAACGAATAGTACTAATTGCTGGATTTGAATCCTTCAACGCCGAATTATACCGCCAAGCAGCCCAACTAGCCACCTCTCGCTGTCCGGAACTGGACATTAGAGTCTTCAGCGATGCCGCCCTCTCCACGGAACCGGAAACCGTCGCCGCAGCCTTAGAAGGTGCGGATGTATTCTTCGCCAGTCTCATTTTCGACTACGACGCAGTCATGTGGTTGCGGGAGCGAGTGCAAAACATTCCCATTCGCCTCGTCTTCGAGTCGGCCTTAGAATTAATGAGCCTCACTCAATTGGGCAAATTCGCCATCGGGGACAAGCCCAAAGGAATGCCCAAACCCATCAAATTTATCCTCAGCAAGTTCTCCAGCAACCGAGAAGAAGACAAACTTGCAGGTTATTTGAGTTTCCTGAAAACAGGTCCCAAACTGCTCAAATTCATCCCCGCAAAGCGCGTGCAAGATTTGCGCAATTGGCTGATAATTTACGGCTATTGGAATGCTGGGGGGATGGAAAATGTAGCCGCCATGTGCTGGACTATCGCTGAGAAATATTTGGGTTTGGAAGTAGGAGATATTCCCGAAGCCATAGAAACTCCTAACATGGGTTTGTTGCATCCAGAATATAAGGGTTATTTTACTTCACCGAGCGCTTACTTACAATGGTACAACCAAGAAAAGAAAGAATTATTTCCCGTTATCGGTATTTTATTATATCGCAAGCACGTTATTACCAAGCAGCCCTACATTCCTCAATTAATTAAAGCCTTCGAGTCAGCCGATTTAACTCCTTTACCCATCTTTATTAATGGAGTGGAAGGTCACGTAGCGGTAAGAGATTGGATGACTACCAGTTACGAACAAGAAAGAAGGAACTCAGGAATCAAAGAGATTCTTTCTCTTTCTCAAGAAGCAGTAATTGTAGAAGGAATTGTTTCTACTATCGGTTTTCCTTTAGTAGGTGGACCTGCAGGTTCTATGGAAGCGGGAAGACAGGTAGAAGTTGCTCGCACTATTCTCGCTGCTAAAAATATCCCTTATATTGTGGCTGCACCTCTCTTAATTCAAGATATTTATTCTTGGACCAGACAGGGTATTGGCGGTTTGCAAAGTGTAGTTTTATATGCTTTACCGGAATTAGATGGAGCCATAGATACAGTACCTTTGGGTGGTTTGGTGGGAGAAGATATTTATTTAGTCCCGGAACGAGTAGAAAGGTTGACGGGAAGACTGAAAAGTTGGCTCAAACTCAAGCAAACTCCAGCGAAAAATAGGAAGCTCGCAATTATTTTATATGACTTCCCTCCCGGTTACGGAGCAACTGGAACTGCTGCCCTCTTAAACGTTCCTCGCAGTTTGTTGAATTTATTGAAACAATTACAACAACAGGGTTACAATCTAGGAAGTAAAGATAAATTACCTGAAGATGGAGAAGAATTAATCCAACGAGTAAAAGAAGCAGAGAAAACTGCTGAGGAAGGAAAGTCAAACACAGTTGTCCATGTTAAAACTTTAGTAGAATGGTTGGGCTATTTATTTACCAGTCGCATTGAAAAACAATGGCAATCTTTAACCGGCACTGGAATTAAAACTCTTGGAGAAGATTTCCTCATTGGTGGGGTTGAGTTAGGTAATATTTGGTTGGGAGTTCAACCCCCTTTAGGTATTGCGGGAGACCCCATGCGGTTAATGTTTGAAAAAGACTTGACTCCTCACCCTCAATATGCTGCTTTTTATCAGTGGTTAACTCAAGAATTTCAAGCAGATGCAGTAGTACATTTTGGCATGCACGGGACGGTAGAATGGCTCCCCGGTTCTCCTTTAGGCAATACTGGTTATTCTTGGCCCGATATTTTCTTAGCTAATCTGCCTAATTTATATATCTATGCTGCTAACAATCCTTCCGAATCTATGTTAGCCAAACGTCGCGGTTACGGAGTGCTAATTTCTCACAACGTACCCCCCTACGGACGGGCAGGTTTGTATAAGGAATTAACCGCCTTAAGGGAGTTAATTGGGGAATATCGGGAAGACCCGGAAAAGAATTTTGCTCTCAAAGATATTATTTGTCAAAAAATTGTGGATGGGGGATTGGATGCGGATTGTCCTTTTGCAGAAGGAACTAAATCTGGGATGGCTTTCAACGTAGAAAATGCTCGCTTATTTAGCAAAAATGCCATTAACAGTTATTTTCTCCAAATCTACGAATACTTGCAAGTAGTAGAACAAAGATTATTTTCTTCTGGTTTACACGTACTAGGAGAAGTCCCCGATGAAGCAGCAATTAACAGTTATTTAGAAGCATATGTTGATGGGGATGAGGAAGTAGAAGAAACAGAACTAGAACAAATTCGTTCCTTATTGCTCCGTACCGATGAAGAAATGACTAACTTATTGCGAGGGTTGAACGGAGAATACATTCCCCCAGCACCGGGAGGAGATTTATTGCGGGACGGTCCGGGAGTTCTCCCCACCGGGCGCAATATCCATGCCTTGGACCCCTATCGCATGCCTTCTCCCGCTGCTTTCGCTCGGGGACGGGAAATCGGTCGGAAAATAATTGCCCAACATCAAGCGGAGAATAACGGCAGTTACCCGGAAACCGTAGCGGTGATGTTATGGGGTTTGGACGCGATTAAGACCAAGGGGGAGTCTTTAGGCATTGTCTTGGAATTGGTGGGTGCAGAACCCATAAAAGAAGGCACTGGGCGTATCGTCCGTTACGAGTTGCAACCCCTAGCTGAAGTGGGACATCCTCGCATTGACGTATTGGCCAATTTATCCGGTATCTTCCGGGATAGCTTCGTCAATATTATCGAACTGCTGGACGATTTAGTCCAACGAGCGGCAACAGCGGAGGAGTCGGAAGAGGATAATTATATTCGCAAGCACTTCCTAGCTTTAAAAGCCCAAGGAGTGGAAAATGCAGCCGCCCGCTTGTTCTCCAATCCCTCGGGGGATTTCGGTTCCTTGGTGAACGATCGCGTTGTGGATGGCAACTGGGAGAATCCCTCGGAGTTGGGAGATACTTGGCAAGGTCGCAACTCTTTCAGTTACGGCAGGCAGGACAAGGGGCAAGCCAGACCGGAAGTGTTGGGGAAATTGTTGGAGACGAGCGATCGCATCGTCCAAGAAATCGACTCGGTGGAATACGGTTTAACGGACATACAAGAATATTATGCCAATACGGGAGGTTTGAAACGAGCGGCGGAACAGAAAAGCGGCAAGAAGGTGAAAGCTAGTTTTGTGGAAAGCTTCTCCAAAGATACTACCCCTAGGAAATTAGAAGACTTGCTTCGTTTGGAATATCGCACCAAACTGCTCAATCCCAAATGGGCTGAAGCCATGGCAGAGCAGGGTTCTGGCGGTGCTTACGAAATCTCCCAGCGTCTGACAGCCTTAATTGGTTGGGGCGGTACGGCGGACTTTACCGACGATTGGGTTTACGACCAGGCAGCGGATACCTACGCTTTGGATGGGGAAATGGCCCGGAAGTTGTTGAAGGCCAACCCGGAAGCTTTCCGCAATATTGTGGGACGGATGTTGGAAGCCTCGGGAAGGGGTTTCTGGGATGCGGATGAGGAGAAGTTGAACCAGTTGAGGGATTTATACGATTTGGCAGAAGAGAAAATAGAAGGAGTTGTTACAATTAACAATTAACAATTAACAATTAACAATTAACAATTAACAATTAACAATTAACAATTAAGTGTTTGTTGTTTGTGTCAATTTTCATCTTTTATGCGTAGTTTCTGCGTAGGGTGCCGTTAGCGACAGCGTAACGCACCGGTTTATTCCATTGTAGGTTGGGTTGAGATCCCGAAACCCTTCGGCTACGCGGCCCCTGAGCGAAGTCGAAGGGCAGGGCAACGCCCAACAAGCCAAAAGATTAGGTGTTGGGTTGAGCTATCGCTCAACCCAACCTACAATTACTAATTATATTCTCAAAACATCTATAGCAGTTGACAGTTGATAGTTGACAGTTGATAGTTATACAGCAACCTGCGGTTGCTCTCAGGAAATAGTAAACACTCTCATGGGCCAGTATATCTATAGCGCTTCGCGCTCGTCTATTTACAGATTTTACTCAGACACAAAATGTATCAAAGACTTTAAAATTTAGTTGTAACGACACGCAAGGCGAGCGAAGCGCTATATAATTTACCTAGAAAAACAAAAATTATTGGAAAAAAACAACAATGACAGAGCAACAAAGTTCTAAATCAGACCTGCGAGAAACCAAAATCTATGGCTTTGCTCCTGAAGCCAAGAATATCAACCTAGTGAGTGGTGAGACAGTTGAAAATAATACAATAACTCAACACAACTACGCTCCAGAACAACAAAATTTAGCTACAGCAGCAAAGGAAATTAAACAAATTTTAGGGCAGCTTTCAGAAACTTATCCCACTACTACTTTAGTTGAGCAAGCGGTAGTAGCTGAAAAAGCAATTGAACAAATAGAAGATAATCCAACTTTGAAACAACGAGTTATAAAAGCACTCAAGGCTGGTACAATTGAAGCATTCATGGAAATAATAGATAACCCGGTAGTAAATGTAATGCGTGCGACTCTGGAAGGTTGGCAAGAAGGGGAGTAAATTTTAGAAGTAAGATATTAAAGAATAATGGAACCCAATCAGAATACAAATGCCAAATACGATTTACGCGGTTCTACTATCTATGGCTTTTCTCCTGAAGCGAAAGATAGCAATCTGGTAAGTGGAGAGGAAGTTAAAGAGAATAAAGTAGTAAGCGATCGCACTCAGCAAGATGGGATTCAAAATCTAGAGCAAAAAACGAGCGCTAATAATGCTAATCCCGTAACTAATGAAGAAAAGACAACCAGTAAATCAGAAGCAATGGTTGTGCTAACTGCCAAACTATCTGCAGATAATAAGGCAGAACTGGAAGGGAAAAAGATAGAAATTGAAGCTATTGTTGCTCATTTAAAAAAGCGTTACGATGTGGATCTAACAATTCTTGATGTGGATGAAGGGAGTATTCGGATTAGATTGGGAGGTTCTCAAGAAGATTTGGAAAAACTTGAGGCTTTATTCCAAGCTGGAGAACTGAATGAAATATTGGGGATTCCTGTTGAAGATGTTCGAGTTAAAGTTACCGAGACTGCAGATGATGAGGAAGAGATAAAGACTGATAATGAGCAGATAAAGCTTAATAATGAATTGCATCTAGTTCGGGAAATTGTCACTTATGGAGGTCAAGATAGAGACCTAAGAGGTGCCAACCTGAGTGGTGCTGACCTAAGAGGTGCCAACCTGATTGGTGCTGATCTGAGTTATGCCGACCTAGAAGGTGCCAACCTGAGTGGTGTTAATTTGATTGGTGACAACCTCAATGGAGCCAACTTGAGAGATGCCAACCTAAGAGATGCCAGCCTGAATGGTGCCAAACTGATTGATGCCGACCTGAGTGGTGCCGACCTAGGAGGTGCCAACCTGAGATATGCCGACCTGAGAGGTGTTGACCTAGGAGGTAACAACCTGAGATATGGCAACCTGAGAGGTGCCGACCTAGGAGGTGCCAACCTGAGAGGTACCGACTTGACTGGTGCCAACCTGAGTGGTGCTGACCTAAGAGGTGCCAACCTGATTGGTGCTGATATAAACAATGCTAAATTCGGATATAACTTAGGAATTTCTGAATCAATGAAGCAAGACCTAATTGAACGAGGAGCAATCTTTGAGGATTCTCCACCAGGCGATCGCTCTGGAGTTCTCTCCCGTGTCTAATTATAAACCTACATTCCGCCGATAGTGCTATAGCACTTCGTGCTACAAAGCTGACGTGGTGACAAAAATAGCTAAACCTCTTAGATAGCAGTGCTTTTGGCAGCTCTGAGAGAGCGAAAATTTTGGTGTTTTCTCTGTGCTAAATGTGATTTTATACTTATGAAACTTCTCGAAACCCCTATAAATTCGTTCACACTTGATGTAGCTACTTAGCCGAAGGGTTTCGTGACCTCAAGCCAACCTACGATGCAATAAACTTGAAAAATAGGTAGAACGCTTGTTTTTTTAGTATTTAATGAAGTATATTAGAAATGGTCATTCTTTTTAGCTTTTAATTTCTGATAAAATAATAGGTAGTATCAAATAAATTTAAGATGACAAATCACGATCGCTCTAAACAACAAGATAATCATAGCAGGTTCTTACGAGTAGGTAATTACGTTGTTACTTACGGCAACGGCAGCGCTGTTATTCTGGGATTTGTTCTAGCTTTAACAGGTTTGGCTATTCCTTTAGTTCCTGCTATTTTGGGAGTAATGATCATAGGTGGTACTGCTGGTTTTTTCATTGCGATGAATGAAGAAAAAAGCTACACTTCAGAAAGCGTGCAGGACGATCTAGCTTGATGAGTTTCTTAGGGGAGATAACTTTCATTGGAAAGATGGTTATTGTTTGCCATCAACTTCAGGGCATCGCCCACCAAAACCATTAGATTGTAGGTTGGGTTGAGGTTACGAAACCCTTCGGTGACCCTCTGGGCAGGCCCAACAGCCAAAGATTCTGGTGTTACCTACTAAAGCTTATCTTATAGGCGTGGCACTGCTGGCAATTTTAAATGCAGGTAGGGTTTTAAGAGCGAATTGAGTTTTATAGTTAGTGTTAATAAGGTTGTCTTACCATCAGCGATATCAGTTTCAAGCTGCTTATCCCAGAGCCACCAGTCTTTCTCAGCAAACCATTCTCTCAATCTTATGAAATCTTCCTGGGGGAGAGCCTCGATTTCAGCTTGAATCTGTTCTACTTGTGTCATTCCGAATAATTTACTTCGTAAACTTCTATATTCTAGCAGGAGAGTCAGCTTACCCTGTGGAAGAATCTAACGATCGCAGTCAGTTGTGAGATCGCAACCTAAAGTAGCAATGGTAGATGCTAGTTCTCAAACTACAGTTTATCCGGAAACCAACTGCAATAGATAGATGTAGGGTGGGCATCGCCCACCAAAACCATTAGTCTAAGAATAGAGAATAATATCAACCAATCAAATGCTACAGATAAAATATTGAAACTAACGGATTAATCTGTCATATTGGTCATGCTCACCTATCCAAACCCAAATGAAGTCAGAACCATCTTCTATGGCTAACGCTCTGTGATTCAAGCCCACACGTGCCGACCAATACTTTCCCACCTTCTTGAAGTTTAGAGATGGATGAGTTTGGTTTACTTTGAGCAAATCAAAATTCTTTCTGCCTAGGCGTTGAACAGTCTCAGGCAACGCATAAAAACGCTTCCAAAACTGCGGTGTTGTTCGATGCACTTACAGATCCTGTAGTTTTCCTTGAGATTTAGCTGTCATTGCTTCTTCAAGCAAGAAGTCTAGCTTACCATCAGCGATATCAGTTTCAAGCTGCTTATCCCAGAGCCACCAGTCTTTCTCAGCAAACCATTCTCTCAATCTTATGAAATCTTCCTGGGGGAGAGCCTCGATTTCAGCTTGAATCTGTTCTACTTGTGTCATTCCGAATAATTGACTTCGTAAACTTCTATATTCTAGCAGGAGAGTCAGCTTACTCTGTCGAAGAATCTAACGATCACAGTTACTGGCGCGATCTGCGAAGCAGCACTGCGCGATCGCAACCTAAAAAGGAAAGCAGTTGCGCGATTGTTTTTAGATAAATTTAGATTATTCTTTCTTATTACAAGAAGAAGAAAAAAGAATTAGTACAAGTATAGAAACTAATAGAACTAGAAAAATTGTTCAAGCAAATGGTTGGATAATAAACGACCAAGGTAAGATAGAATTAATAACAATGGTAAATACTGCTTCTCAAGGAGAAGTTTATCTTCCAACCAACTGCAATAGATAGATGTAGGGTGGGCATCGCCCACCAAAACCATTAGATTGTAGGTTGGGTTGAGGTTACGAAACCCTTCGGCGACCCTCTGGGCAGGCCCAACAGCCAAAGATTCTGGTGTTACCTACTAAAGCTTATCTTATAGGCGTGGCACTGCTGGCAATTTTAAATGCAGGTAGGGTTTTAAGAGCGAATTGAGTTTTATAGTTAGTGTTAATAAGGTTGTCAAAAAACATGTTTGCTTGTAAACAAAATCTACTTAATGCTTAATAAGCCAGAAAAAAACCTGCCCAGGTAGATCAACCTAGAAAGTTCATAGGATTCTCATATGTTGTTCTTGACAATCCCATTAGTTTTATATTAGTTTTTTGGTGGTGTAATGCGGCGATCGCCAATACCATGCCATCAGCAGCACAGGGGGCAGTGGTAATAAAACAGACTCTAGAGATATATTAAGATTTATTAAAACAAGCAAGAGATGTTCACAGTAAACCGCGAGTGTAATAGCTTCTGTGGTCTATGGGATTGAGATTTGACTGTAAATCGCCAAGATCTACCCTACAGTGTTGCGATCCAATCACAAGGCTCTTTGCGAGAAAGCCGTACTATACAGTTTGGCCCTTAGTGTGGGAGTATGTCATGGAGATGATTAAATCTTCTTCTTTTTATAGGGGGAAGGCTAATAAATTAGCCGATTCAAACTTCCTCTGCGAGTTATTTCAGCGCGGTTTCCGTTGTCCTTGGAGGTTTTAGATGAGCGAATCCACACTGGCATCTATTGAGATTGCTAACCTGGATTTAAATTTCCTCAATCGTAAATTTGAGAAGGCCGAGCCAAAAAGAATTCTGGCCTGGTGTGTAGCCAATTTTCCCACAAAGCTAGTTCAAAACAGCACTTTTAACATTGACGATCTGGTGATTACCGATCTTCTTTACCGGGAACTGCATCCAGTTAAACCAGTACCAGTGGTATTTGTGGATACGTTGTATCATTTTCGGGAAACTTTAGAACTAGTAGATCGAGCCCAAGCCATCTACAATCTGGACTTGAGAATTTGTAAAATTGCCGGTGTTAATTCTCGAGATGAGTTTGTAGCTCGCTATGGTGCGGCGTTGTGGGAAAAAGACATCCAACGGTTTGATTATCTGACGAAACAAGAACCTTTGCAACAAGGACTGGCTCAACTAAATGCCATGGTGGTAATTAAGGCATGTTGTCCCAACTCAGAAAAAACCAATACTGCCATCTCAGTCTTTGAACGAGATATTCAAGGACGTTTACAAGTCAATCCTCTCTCTTGTTGGTCCAGAACCGAAAGCTGGGCTTATGCCTACGAGTACGATCTGATTTACAATCCCCTTCATGACGAAGGCTACGCTCGGATTGGCGACGAACCCCTAACTTCTAAAAAAGTTACCATGGTCCCTCAGACAGATAAGTTGGAACGGTTGCGAGGTATGCTCAAAACCCCCTGCATTTATTCTATTTAATTCTCATTGGTGCGGTAGGGCACGGGCTCTGTGTCCCTACATTGACCAGTTAATAATGATTAAAATTCTACACCTTTCAGACATTCACATGGGCAGCGGTTTCTGCCACGGTCGGGTCAATCCAGAAACCGGTAACAACACCAGGCTGGAAGATTTTGTGGGTACGTTGACAAAATGTATCGATAGGGCGATCGCCGAACCTGTAGACTTAGTTCTTTTCGGCGGCGATGCTTTTCCCGACAGCACTCCTGCCCCTTATATCCACGAACTATTTGCCACCCAGTTTCGTCGCTTGGCGGATGCCAACATTCCTGCAGTTTTGCTAGTAGGCAACCACGACCAACATTCTCACGGCAGTGGGGGAGCCAGTCTTTGTATTTATAGGACTCTGGCAGTGCCGGGATTTGTGGTGGGAGACTCTCCCAAAATTCATCTCATTAACACTACCAGTGGACCGGTGCAGGTGTTTACTTTGCCCTGGTTGAGTCATTCTTCTCTTTTCACTCGTTCGGAAACGGAAGGTTTCTCCCTGGCTCAGGTAAATGAGTTATTGCTGGAAAAATTGCAACCAGTTTTGAATGGGGAAATTCGCAGTTTGGACCCAGATATTCCCACGGTTTTGCTGGGTCACTTAATGGCAGATCGAGCTAAGTTCGGTTCGGAGCGATTCTTGGCAGTGGGGAAAGGCTTTACCATTCCCGTTTCTTTTCTGATTCGCCCGGAATTCGATTATGTAGCCCTGGGACACGTTCACAAGCACCAAAACCTCAATCCATCCAACAAGCCCCCTGTAGTGTACGCTGGTAGCATCGAAAGGGTAGATTTTAGCGAGGAAAAGGAAGAAAAAGGATTTATTTTGCTAGAATTAGCCAAGGGTAAAGCTGAATGGGAGTTTTGTCCTTTACCTGTTCGTGCTTTTCGTACCATTGAAGTGGATGTTTCCGAGGAGGAAGAACCAGAAAAGGCGATTTTGGCAGCTATTCAGAAGAAAAACATTGACGGTGCAGTGGTGCGACTAATTTACAAAATTCGTTCCGAGCAATTAGATTTAGTCAATGACACTTCTTTAAATGCAGCTCTAGCCCAAGCTCATACTTATACTATTCGTCCCCAATTAATCAGTCAATTAGCCCGTCCTCGTTTGCCAGAATTAGGTGTAGGTGAGAGTCTCGACCCTCTTAAAGCCCTAAAAACATATTTGGAAAATCGGGAGGATTTGCGGGATATTGCCCCAGATATGTTGGTAGCTGCAGAAAAACTTATTAGTTGATAGTTGACAGTTGATAGTGGATAGTTGACAGTTGATAGTTGACAGTTGATAGGCGCTTCGCGCTAGGCTCTAAAATATATTTTCTTTTTCCTAGTCCTCCATTATGGTTTGAGTACATATATAATACTATATAATAGTGACATGAATAAAAGCTTGCCTGCCCAGTACGAAAAAGAAAAAATACCAACAATTAAAAAGGTTAGAAAGGTCAAAAAAGTCAAGAAGGTCAAGAAGGTCAAGAGGGTCAAAAGATTTCTGGCCTTGGTTTTTATGATGGCACTGGGAGCGGGTAGTCTTGCTATTGCCTATTATTGGTCTCAATTAACTGCTTTGCCCAAACAATATCAAGCAAAAAACTCTTCGCCAAAAACGCGAGTTCTTTATTTTAAAGATAGGTCAACGGAGTTAAAAGTAGCAGATAAAATTCAGCTACAAGTAAAAGAGCAGTTAGAAGAAGTAACAGAAGAAAACCAGTTGCCAGAATCAGTGGAAGTAGAGTTAGAGCAGCAGGAATTAAACCAACTATTAATTAATAATATAGCAGAGAAAACTAAAAGTCAAGACATTTTAGCAGGAGCGACAATTGTTAATCCGAAAATAGCAGAAGATGAAATTGAAATAGGGGCAGTATTCAATACTTCCGATTTGAGTTTCGACCATCTTAAAGCTCACGAACAAAATTTTGTGGAACGAGCAATTGCTACTTTTTCTGGGTTTAGAGAGCGAGATGTTTATATTGGGATAGAAGGAAAATTGAAAGCAGAAAATGGTGGTTTGCGCTTTGATGAGGAAACAAAAATTAAGTTGGGCAATGTGAAATTAACTGTTGGGGAAGTGGCGGAAATTTTGGGTGTCCCAGCGGAGAAAATTATCCGGCGATTGGATTTGGAAATGAATCAGTTGAATATTGATGAGGTAGAATTGGGAGGAGAAGGAGTTAAATTGAAAGTTTCGGTTAATTAAAAACCGCACACTTCGGCTCCCCTTCGACGACCCTCTGGGCAAGCGCTCAGTGGAACGACGAACACAGATGAACATAGATAAATACTGATATTTATTGTTTGCTAACTATCAACTATCAACTATCAACTATCAACTATCAACTATCAACTATCAACTGTTATAAATGAATGAAGACGCAATCGCCTCACAATTAAAACCTCTCCTACCTCCTGACTCCCAATTAATAAACTGGGACAGTTTGGACAGTACCTGGCAAGAAAGAATAAATCGAACTATTATTGCTACCACTCCTCCTACGGCCCTAGTTTATCCCCACAGTCAAGAAGTATTAAGCAAAATTATAACTGCTGCTGCTAGTAATAACTGGAAAGTTCTTCCTTGCGGTAATGGTAGCAAACTCAGTTGGGGCGGTTTGCTGCAAAAAAAGATTGACCTCCTGGCCAGTACGGCCAAACTGAATCGAGTGGTAGAACATCCAGTGGATGACTTGACCGTGACGGTAGAGGCGGGAGTTACCTTGGCTGAACTGCAAGAGAAACTAGCCCAAAAAAATCAATTTTTGCCTCTGGACCCCTCCTATCAAGAATCCGCCACTATAGGAGGTATTGTAGCTACTGCTGACGCTGGTAGTTGGCGAGTGGGCTATGGGGGAGTGCGAGACCTAGTTTTGGGACTATCCTTCGTTCGGGCTGACGGCAAAATTGCTAAAGCGGGAGGACGGGTAGTGAAAAATGTGGCAGGTTACGACTTGATGAAACTGTTTTCCGGTTCCTACGGCACTTTGGGAATTATTACTCAAGTGACTTTTCGCCTTTATCCCCTACCTTCCTCTTCCGAGACCGTTGTGTTAACTGGAGATAGAGAAGCCTTAGCCACTGCCAGGAACACTCTGGTTAATTCCGGTTTGACCCCTACTGCAGCAGATTTAGTCTCAACTTCTGTAGTGCAGAAGCTTTCTTTAGGAACAGGAATGGGTTTAATCCTACGCTTTCAAAGTATACCAGCTAGCGTTAAAGAACAGGGAGCCAAAGTTGCTGCTATGGGGCAAGAATTGGGTTTGCAAGCTAGTTTTTATCAAGATGGGCGAGAAGGGCAATTATGGCAAGAATTAGCTGGTTTGAGCAACATCAATCTCTCTAGTGAGGCAATTACTTGTAAAATAGGATTGTTGGCCTCTGCTGCTATTATTTTACTAGATAAACTAGATAGACTAAGTAAACTTGGTGGCAAGGCATGGGGCATGATTAGAGCTAATAGCGGTTTGGGACAGTTGGTTTTTGAGGGAGAAGATAGTTTAGAGGTGGTGGAGGAAATGCGATCGCTCTGCAAAAAAAATCACGGCTTCTTGACTATTCTAACAGCTCCAACTCAGATTAAGCAGCAACTAGAACCTTGGGGTTATACAGGCAATGCCTTAGAAATTATGCGTCGCATCAAACAACAGTTCGACCCAGAAAATCTTCTCAGTCCCGGTCGTTTCGTCGGCGGCATTTAAGCCATTTATCCCCTAGACATGGTAAGAATTGGTTCTGAAACCCTTATATATCAAGATTGCACCCCTAGTTTTTCCAGATGTCTCCTATAAAAATTCATAAAGTTCCATTCGCTACATACGAAGTGATATAATCTGGATTGTCCAACTTTGGTAATTGATTATTGTCAAGTCAACCATTCGACTCCCTGTCCAAGCAACTCTACGACCACCTCATTCCCCCCGAGCTGGGTCACGTGGAGATTTCCCTAGAAGTTCTAGGAGAATCTTTATTTATCGACGTAGTGGTTATTCCCAATCCTAACCCTACAGGTAATTACCTTAGTTTAGGATTGCTCGGCAGGGTCATCCAACGTCGGTGTATCTTGGAAACCTATCGCAACGCTCCCACAGCTGAAGCAACCAATATCTGCATGTTGAAACGGACTTGGTACTTCCAGGAATTGCGCCGTCGAGCAACTCGAGCAAAACGTGCCTTCACCAAGTCCGATCGACCGCAACTGTGGATTGTTACACCCACCGCTAGCGACAAATATCTTGAAGAATTTAATGCTAAACCGAAACAAGGCTGGCCCCCAGGAGTTTATGGGCTAGCTCCCGGTCTCCACACCGGGATTATCGTCATTCACCATCTTCCAGTGGAACCAGAAACTCTTTGGTTCCGGCTCCTGGGAAGAGGAAGAGTCCAAGCCAAGGCCGCGCAAGAAGTCCTGGCTTTGCCGGAAAACGATCCTTTGCGCTCCGGCGCATTACAATTATTATCTAGTTGGAAGATCGTAGAACGAATTCATCCAGATCTGGAACAAACAAACAGGGAGTTTAATATGGCACTCTCACAAGCTTATTTAGAGTGGGAAAAGGAAGTAGAACTGCGAGGTAAACAGGAAGGTAAACAGGAAGGTAAACAGGAAGGTAAGCAGGAAGGTAAGCAGGAAGGTAAACAGGAAGTAGCCCTCAATATGCTTCGCGGTGGCATTCCGGTTGAACAAATCGCTCAGTTTACCGAACTTTCTTTACAACAAATCCAACAGCTACAATCTGAGTTTAATAACTCGTAACTTTTCAATAAATCTCTCTCATAGGAGCAGTCAGGAATCTGGTCCCTATAATAATCGGGACCAATAGACATATCCAAAAATTAGAGGTGCTTGATATATAAGGGTTTGAGAACCAATTCTGACTATGTCTAATGGAGACCAATAAATCGCTACATACGAAGTGATATAATCTGGATTGTCCAACTTTGGTAATTGATTATTGTCAAGTCAACCATTCGACTCCCTTTCCAAGCAACTCTACGACCACCTCATTCCCCCCGGGCTGGGTCGCGTGGAGATTTCCCTAGAAGTTCCGGGAGAATCTTTGTTTATCGACGTAGTGGTTATTCCCAATCCTAACCCTACAGGTAATTACCTTAGTTTAGGATTGCTCGGCAGGGTCATCCAACGTCGGTGTATCTTGGAAACCTATCGCAACGCTCCCACAGCTGAAGCTACCAATATCTGCATGTTGAAACGGACTTGGTACTTCCAGGAATTGCGCCGTCGAGCAACTCGAGCGAAACGTGCCTTCACCAAGTCCGATCGACCGCAACTGTGGATTGTCACACCCACCGCTAGCGACAAATATCTTGAAGAATTTAATGCATTACCCAAACAAGGCTGGCCCCCAGGAGTTTATGGGCTAGCTCCCGGACTCCATACCGGGATTATCGTCATTCACCATCTTCCGGTGGAACCAGAAACTCTCTGGTTCCGGCTTTTGGGAAGAGGACAAGTCCAAGCCAATGCCGCGCAAGAAGTCCTGGCTTTGCCGGAAAACGATCCTTTGCGCTCCGGCGCATTACAATTATTATCTAGTTGGAAGATCGTAGAACGAATCCATCCAGATCTCGAAGAAACAAACAGGGAGTTTAATATGGCACTCTCACAAGCTTATTTAGAGTGGGAAAAGGAAGTAGAACAACGAGGCGAACTGCGAGGTAAACAGGAAGGTAAACAGGAAGGTAAACAGGAAGGTAAACAGGAAGGTAAGCAGGAAGGTAAGCAAGAAGTAGCCCTCAATATGCTTCGCGGTGGCATTCCGGTTGAACAAATCGCTCAGTTTACCGAACTTTCTTTACAACAAATCCAACAGCTACAATCTGAGTTTAATAACTCGTAACTTTTCAATAAATCTCTGTCATAAGAAAAGAAGTCCTGGCTTTGCCCCAGGACGATACCTTGCGGGACGGCGCGTTAGAATTATTATCCAATTGGAAAATTGTAGAACGAATTCATCCAGATCTCGAAGAAACAAACAGGGAGTTTAATATGGCACTCTCACAAGCTTATTTAGAGTGGGAAAAGGAAGTAGAACAACGAGGCGAACTGCGAGGTAAGCAGGAAGGTAAGCAGGAAGGTAAACAGGAAGTAGCCCTCAATATGCTTCGCGGTGGCATTCCGGTTGAACAAATCGCTCAGTTTACCGAACTTTCTTTACAACAAATCCAACAGCTACAATCTGAGTTTAATAACTCGTAACTTTTCAATAAATCTCTGTCATAGGAGCAGTCAGGAATCTGCTCCCTATAATAATCGGGACCAATAGACATATCCAAAAATTAGAGGTGCTTGATATATAAGGGTTTGAGAACCAATTCTGACTATGTCTAATGGAGACCAATAAATCGCTACATACGAAGTGATATAATCTGGAATGTCCAACTTTGGTAATTGATTATTGTCAAGTCAACCATTCGACTCCCTGTCCAAGCAACTCTACGACCACCTCATTCCGGACGAGCTGGGTCGCGTGGAGATTTCCCTAGAAGTTCCGGGAGAATCTTTGTTTATCGACGTAGTAGTTACTCCCAATCCTAACCCTACAGGTAATTACCTTAGTTTAGGATTGCTCGGCAGGGTCATCCAACGTCGGTGTATCTTGGAAACCTATCGCAACGCTCCCACAGCTGAAGCAACCAATATCTGCATGTTGAAACGGACTTGGTACTTCCAGGAATTGCGCCGTCGAGCAACTCGAGCGAAACGTGCCTTCACCAAGTCCGATCGACCGCAACTGTGGATTGTCACACCCACCGCTAGCGACAAATATCTTGAAGAATTTAATGCATTACCCAAACAAGGCTGGCCCCCAGGAGTTTATGGGCTAGCTCCCGGACTCCATACCGGGATTATTGTCATTCACCATCTTCCGGTGGAACCAGAAACTCTCTGGTTCCGGCTTTTGGGAAGAGGACAAGTCCAAGCCAATGCCGCGCAAGAAGTCCTGGCTTTGCCGGACGACGATCCTTTGCGCTCCGGCGCGTTAGAATTATTATCCAATTGGAAAATTGTAGAACGAATTCATCCAGATCTCGAAGAAACAAACAGGGAGTTTAATATGGCACTCTCACAAGCTTATTTAGAGTGGGAAAAGGAAGTAGAACAACGAGGCGAACTGCGAGGCGAACTGCGAGGCGAACTGCGAGGTAAACAGGAAGGTAAGCAGGAAGGTAAGCAGGAAGGTGAACTGCTAGGCAAACAACAAGGTAAGCAGGAAGTAGCCCTCAATATGCTTCGCGGTGGCATTCCGGTTGAACAAATCGCTCAGTTTACCGAACTTTCTTTACAACAAATCCAACAGCTACAATCTGAGTTTAATAACTCGTAACTTTTCAATAAATCTCTGTCATAGGAAAAGAAGTCCTGGCTTTGCCCCAGGACGATACCTTGCGGGACGGCGCGTTAGAATTATTATCCAATTGGAAAATTGTAGAACGAATTCATCCAGATCTCGAAGAAACAAACAGGGAGTTTAATATGGCACTCTCACAAGCTTATTTAGAGTGGGAAAAGGAAGTAGAACAACGAGGCGAACTGCGAGGCGAACTGCGAGGCGAACTGCGAGGTAAACAGGAAGGTAAGCAGGAAGGTAAGCAGGAAGGTGAACTGCTAGGCAAACAACAAGGTAAACAGGAAGTAGCCCTCAATATGCTTCGCGGTGGCATTCCGGTTGAACAAATCGCTCAGTTTACCGAACTTTCTTTACAACAAATCCAACAGCTACAATCTGAGTTTAATAACTCGTAACTTTTCAATAAATCTCTGTCATAGGAGCAGTCAGGAATCTGGTCCCTATAATAATCGGGACCAATAGACATATCCAAAAATTAGAGGTGCTTGATATATAAGGGTTTGAGAACCAATTCTGACTATGTCTAATGGAGACCAATAAATCGCTACATACGAAGTGATATAATCTGGAATGTCCAACTTTGGTAATTGATTATTGTCAAGTCAACCATTCGACTCCCTTTCCAAGCAACTCTACGACCACCTCATTCCCCCCGGGCTGGGTCGCGTGGAGATTTCCCTAGAAGTTCCGGGAGAATCTTTGTTTATCGACGTAGTGGTTATTCCCAATCCTAACCCTACAGGTAATTACCTTAGTTTAGGATTGCTCGGCAGAGTGATCAAACGTCGGTGTATCTTGGAAACCTATCGCAACGCTCCCACAGCTGAAGCTACCAATATCTGCATGTTGAAACGGACTTGGTACTTCCAGGAATTGCGCCGTCGAGCAACTCGAGCGAAACGTGCCTTCACCAAGTCCGATCGACCGCAACTGTGGATTGTCACACCCACCGCTAGCGACAAATATCTTGAAGAATTTAATGCATTACCCAAACAAGGCTGGCCCCCAGGAGTTTATGGGCTAGCTCCCGGACTCCATACCGGGATTATCGTCATTCACCATCTTCCGGTGGAACCAGAAACTCTCTGGTTCCGGCTTTTGGGAAGAGGACAAGTCCAAGCCAATGCCGCGCAAGAAGTCCTGGCTTTGCCGGAAAACGATCCTTTGCGCTCCGGCGCATTACAATTATTATCTAGTTGGAAGATCGTAGAACGAATCCATCCAGATCTCGAAGAAACAAACAGGGAGTTTAATATGGCACTCTCACAAGCTTATTTAGAGTGGGAAAAGGAAGTAGAACTGCGAGGCGAACTGCGAGGCGAACTGCGAGGTAAACAGGAAGGTAAACAGGAAGGTAAACAGGAAGGTGAACTGCTAGGCAAACAACAAGGTAAGCAGGAAGTAGCCCTCAATATGCTTCGCGGTGGCATTCCGGTTGAACAAATCGCTCAGTTTACCGAACTTTCTTTACAACAAATCCAACAGCTACAATCTGAGTTTAATAACTCGTAACTTTTCAATAAATCTCTGTCATAAGAAAAGAAGTCCTGGCTTTGCCCCAGGACGATACCTTGCGGGACGGCGCGTTAGAATTATTATCCAATTGGAAAATTGTAGAACGAATTCATCCAGATCTCGAAGAAACAAACAGGGAGTTTAATATGGCACTCTCACAAGCTTATTTAGAGTGGGAAAAGGAAGTAGAACAACGAGGCGAACTGCGAGGTAAGCAGGAAGGTAAGCAGGAAGGTAAACAGGAAGTAGCCCTCAATATGCTTCGCGGTGGCATTCCGGTTGAACAAATCGCTCAG
>CAXFYD010000149.1:0-29570 GCA_964006365.1 Trididemnum miniatum | reverse complement strand
ATTTCAGAGTGGAAAAAGCAAAGTGTTCCTAAGCTAATTGAAATCATTCATGAATTAGTGAAGAGCATGCAAAACGATGTTGAAAGAGCCATAATGGGGTGCGGACCTTACATTTTGCATTCTCATTTTAAATCTTTCCAAACTCTTTCGATAAAGTGGAAAATGCTAAGTGTGGGCGAAAAAAGAAATATATCAAGCGCTTCTACAATCACATGCCACACCTACAAAAACAAACATCTATTTCCTCCGATTTGAGATTCATCACTAAAGTTCCATCTTCAAAATCTGGAAAAAAGCCTACCGGTAAGCGAAAAAATCATTAGAATGCGATCAAAAAGGTAAACTTGTTCAGACATTCACTAACATCATATTATTAAGGCATCGCCATTTTTGTTTTAAACAGTAGGTGAATTGTATTTTATGAGGGGCAGTCGTTTTGAACAAGCTAACCTACTGTTATGAATATTCACAATCTTATTAACCAGTAATATCTCTTTGGACAAATGCTAAAACTGCTACTTCTTCTTCATGAATAATTGTTAAATATGTTTATTTGAAATACGCAGTATCACCACAGTGAAAAAGTAAAATTTATAAAACCCAACAGTCTGTTTCACCCAAAAGAATCTTCAACACTGATTTCTACAATTATTGATTATTTATTTGAAATACACCCAATGCTTGACAAAGTTTATGTGTGCTGTAAAGTTTTCACTTTTGGTTTCATTTTTAAACAATTTTTACTTTCACAGTTAAACTCAATTAAGTTAATGAAAAAGCTGATTTTACAGTAAAGCAACAGCAACCATTTCTCTTACTATTGATTTAAGAATTACGTTTGGAACTGCAGTTATGTAGTTATCATTCTAGTCTGATAGTATGTAACATTAAGCGTGCAGTTGCAACTTAAGTTTTTATCAAAAAGGATACGGCTCACACCTTTCATTATTTTTACAGATGAAAAGCAAACAGCTTTAAAATTGATTGTCCCCCCAAAGTTACCCGAAAGCCATAGAATGCATAATGCTGAAGATGTTTGTGGCGTACATTATCAAGAACTTTTTGTCTGATTTGCATCACCAAATTTTTTTGTCTGCTTTGCATCACCAAATTTTATTGCATAATAGTGAAAGATAAGTAGGCTAAATCCAATTATTGCTGTAAAAAAGTTTTAGGCCACATTAAGGGATGACTTTTTTTGATGAGAGCATGGAGTTGTGTGTTTAGGTTAGTTGACCAGTAGGTTTATTGATAGTTTAAAGTTCTATTTTCATTTTAAAACACTACTGGAGTGATGTGCTTGTTTCTTTCTTCACAAGTCATGATGCATGATGCTAAATACACAAAAGAAGCATACTGCAGCTTTAACAAAATACTTAAAACCCAGGGAAAACTTTGCCGAAAATTATTATTCTTGTCAGTTCAGGTTCAAGAGAATTCATTCCAAATTTGAATGTGTAATGGTTTGGTCAGCAATTTAAACGTTACAAAAGCATTAACGCCATTATCTGCTGTTATTGACATTTGTAATTCAGGGACTAGATATATATATATATACATATTTTTCTTTAATATTGGATAAAAAAGTGAAAAAAATACTTTTATATTTTTAAAAGTAATAAGTTCGTGGACAATGCTGGGAACACTTTGCAAATGTTATTTTACCAGCAGTGAGCGTCAAAGTGAAATGTGATTCTTTTTTGTTTTTATATACTGTATTTATTAGGGTAGTATTTTTTCAAATGAATCTTTTGTACAAGTTCTTGATATGCATAAATTCTTTGCATCAAACAAAAATAGTCCAATGCATATTGCTGCTATTAGTCCCATAATGCGGCTATTAGTGCTATTAGTCCAATGCATATTGCTGCTATTAGTCCCATAATGCGGCTATTAGTGCTATTAGTCCTATTAGTGCTATTAGTCCTATTAGTGCTATTAGTGCTATTAGTCCTATTAATGCTATTAGTCCTATTAGTGCTATTAGTCCTATTAGTGCTATTAGTCCTATTAGTGCTATTAGTCCAATGCATATTGCTGCAATTAGTCCCATAATGCGGCTATTAGTGCTATTAGTCCAATGCATATTGCTGCTATTAGTCCCATAATGCGGCTATTAGTGCTATTAGTCCTATTAGTGCTATTAGTCCTATTAGTGCTATTAGTCCTATTAATGCTATTAGTCCTATTAGTGCTATTAGTCCTATTAGTGCTATTAGTCCTATTAGTGCTATTAGTCCAATGCATATTGCTGCTATTAGTCCCATAATGTGGCTATTAGTGCTATTAGTCCTATTAGTGCTATTAGTCCTATTAGTGCTATTAGTCCTATTAGTCCAATGCATATTGCTGCTATTAGTCCCATAATGCGGCTATTAGTGCTATTAGTCCAATGCATATTGCTGCTATTAGTCCCATAATGCGGCTATTAGTGCTATTAGTCCTATTAGTGCTATTAGTCCTATTAGTGCTATTAGTCCTGTTAGTGCTATTAGTCCTATTAGTGCTATTAGTCCTATTAGTGCTATTAGTCCTATTAGTGCTATTAGTCCAATGCATATTGCTGCTATTAGTCCCATAATGCGGCTATTAGTGCTATTAGTCCTATTAGTGCTATTAGTCCTATTAGTGCTATTAGTCCTGTTAGTGCTATTAGTCCAATGCATATTGCTGCTATTAGTCCCATAATGCGGCTATTAGTGCTATTAGTCCTATTAGTGCTATTAGTCCTATTAGTGCTATTAGTCCTATTAGTGCTATTAGTCCTATTAGTGCTATTAGTCCCATTAGTGCTATTAGTGCTATTAGTCCTATTAGTGCTATTAGTCCTGTTAGTGCTATTAGTCCTATTAGTGCTATTAGTCCTATTAGTGCTATTAGTGCTATAGCGGTATTTAGTAATGTCCCATTTAATCGATAAGAGCGTTCAATGTTCAATCAACTACTGTAGATATAAAAACAGTTTTTTTTTACCAACTCAACAACACCATATTTGAAAACAAGATTTGAAAACAAACAGTAGACATAATTCCGCATTGCGTTCTATTGTAAAAAAAAAAAAAAATTCAACATTTTAAAAGTCACAAAAACAGCCTTGTTTATCGTAATAAGTTCAATCATTTGCTGTAAAACAATCGCGCAAAAATTAAAGATTATGTGTGATTAAATAGATAATAATTAATTACTTGGTACTGATGCAGATATAACAATTAAGACATACTTGCTCTAATTCATAAAAATGTATAAAGAGACTAAATCACTGGAATAGCATAGAAAAATATTACATAAAATTTTTTTAAGCTGATTCTGACGAAAAAAAAAGACAAAAAATATTTTTTCATATTTCAACAGACGCTCAAGGTACTTAAAAACACCAAATGCAAAAGAAATTTAAACTACATATACCCGTAACTACGAAAACTTTCTGCAGTGTAAACAAGCAGAAAAATAAGTCAATATGAAACAAGCAGTGAGTTTTGTCGAAAGCATCTGCTTCCACAACACTGTAAAATCAAAATAGAACTCGCTGAAGCTCGAAAAATCGCTAATTGTGAGGTGTGCAGGAAAAGCGAAGCAGTCATTGGCTGTGACTAACCAGTTCAGCACTTTCAAGCAAGTGCTTTTCAGACATAAATACAATACCAAGGAAAAAGATTCCACAAAAATAGACAGACATTCTCCATTGTGAAAATGTCTGCGGCCCGACAAAACACACAAGCTATCCATAACAGTGTTTAAAATGTCTAATACACTAACCTATCCGACACTTCATCTGCCTTCTTTGAAGCTTGACGGTGTTTTCTTGCTTTATGATAATCGCCATAATCTCGTTTTCTCTTAAAAAAGCCGCACTTCCACAACAGAACTACAATTACAACTAGCAATACAACACCACAAAGGCATGCCAAAAGAATAATCCAAATAGCTACCGGCTCTGTAGAAACTACTATTTTTTCAGATAGCATGGTGGTCAGCACTTCAGTCTTTTGTTCCGAGGAATCAGCATACTCCACATTACTAATGTTTACCTGTACACTGGCGTTCGAATACACCATGACTTGGGTTGTGCCGTTAAATTCTTCTAAAAACGTTCCATTCCACGTGACACCCTTTACAGTGATAAAAGCCCTTTTATTGGAGCCAATAGAACCAACATTGCAAACTATTTTCACACATTTTGCTGTAACTGGACACTTTAGCATCGCCCTTGAAGCTTGGGGAATGGAAGAGTCATCTTTTTTGCTTTCCGCTGGCTCATTATCAGGACTTGGATCAGCATCCCTTTTTGCTCTAGCACTGCGCGATTTATTTGAACTTGACAAATGCAGAGGATCTAAAAAATCTGGGGTAGCTTCACAGACACTTTCATTAACTGTGCCTGCAACTACACGGCCAACAGAAAGCAAATAAAAAAGCCATTTATCATTGGATATAGCATATGGCCAATCAATAAATACTATCACATGATCAACTTCAGTAGTACCTATGTTGGTTATTTCATAAGAATGAATCACCGGCAAGCCAACATCAGCCGGCGCTTTAACAGCTGACTCTCCGATCACCTTTCCACCAAAAGGAATTTGATCATTGTCAGTATATCCTTCTATTTTCAATGCAACTTGTTTTCGCACTGCCACAGTATAATCCTTAAATTCAAGTCCCTCTTGAACACTAGATGTAGATATGGTCATGCTAATGGTAAAATCAGTTTGGCTATAAAGAACTTTGTCATTTTCCAATTTTATGATCATTGACAAATATGCATTTGTTCGAAATGGGTTGCCGATACTACACACTGCAAGAGACGTATTCTCAAAGTCGTCCTCGCAAACAAATGTCTTGGGAACGATACCGCTAAAGCGGAAAAAGCTTGGCAACAACATTTTGAACTTTGCTTGGTGGGCATCCTCTCCTGGACTTGGATTTGTAACATTAACTTGAATCCCAATACCTTTTTCTGTCCCTACCATTAGCACAGGAATACCATTATTGTTTTTCTCCAACGGCTCCCAAGACTCTTTGTTGTGCATCAAAACCATGTACCTTACTTTCATTGTTAAATTGCTATGGCATATTTCATCTTCACCACAATTTTTGGATATATTGACCCTGGCAGAAGCAGTAGGGGGCTTTACCTTGTTTAAAATAGGATACTTGTTGAGTGATTCCAGTCTACCTTTTGACTTAATCTCAGGAGAGGGACTAACAAGTCCATAAGACAGAGAAAGCACAAATGGAGACAGTTTATCTTGCATTTCACTATCTAAATAGACTGGCATTGAATTGCATACTTCTCTTTCCTCAGATTGTCTAGCCAGCATTAGATTACCGTTCATGATTGCTTCTTCATAGTTACGTGGGACAAACGTCAATCGAGGTCTAAAAAGATTGTCTAATTTTTCTGCATCTAAAGCCAAAGTGTAGTTCACACTTAGTGACTCGTTAAAACTGCTTGGAGATGAAGAATACTGCATGCAAACGCTAACATTGAAAGTGACAAGTTTGTATGTCTTGTTTGTGTTTGAATCAGTAAAAGTTGTAACATATTTAGGGGGGGCTGTTGTTGAATTGATGTCAATTTTTGAAACGGAAGGTCGAATTGAAGCCTTTACATTTACGATTGGACGAGTTCTAAATAAAACAACTACATCCGACAAGGATCCAACAGTTAGATCAGGATAGCCATTCAAGTCCATATCTAAACCACCACTCAAAGAATAACCAAATCCGGCAATTGTCACGTTATTTTTGGTAACCACACTTGCACCTTGCAATATCTGAGCTGGAGTCTTTTGAACTGCAATTGTAAGGTCACTACTACCATGATAAACATAAACAGCACCAACACCTTCGTTGTCACCAGGGGCACCAATCGCAATATCATTTACACCGTCCATGTTGATATCTCCTAAATTAGTAATGGACGTGCCAAAAGAAGAATACAACTCACCATATAACACAGTTGTAAAGTCAGGCCCAAGCATTGGAAACCCTTTATTTACATATATATACACAGCACCGCCAATTTGCCTGTCTCTGTCATAATATTGAGGAGCACCAACAATTAAATCATCTCTACCATCACCTGTTATATCAAAGACTTTTACATCATATCCATATGAAGAAGCAATTCTTTCACCATGAAAAATTTGACTTAATTGAAGATCTGAACCTACTTTTTTATACATGACCACAGAACCAGTATCATTGGCACGAGGAGCACCAGCAATCATATTAAATCCAGTTATGTTGCCGACAGCACTAGAAAATCCTAAGTAACTATTTAAGCGCACAGGACCTCTCTTTTTCGATTGACTATAAACTATTTCATTGAAGAATGAATCATTAGGATTAAGATGAACAGTAGCCAATATTCCAGTCCAAAGAAAAACACCAGGAGCTCCAATTAAAATATCCTCTTCATCATTTTGAGCAAATGCAACCGATGTACCAGCTTGGCAATAAGCATAGAACTCATAAGAATGTCTTCCATCAGGATCTTTCCCATCGCAAGGTGAAAAAACCTCTGGAGATGCATTAGTATCCAAAGAATGGTCTAGTTGATAACAATGACCGCTCAGTTCCTCCCACACAACGCCTCTGGCTGAAAAAGCTCGACGTGCATATCTGTGCCCACATACTGCTACTTTACCACCAGGTTTCTGTGATTGCACAGTTACGCCAAGCCACTGGTTAGAAATATCATTTTCTCTTGAATTCTCTCCTTGATCAAAAAGCACTTGTTGGCATGTGTGATTATTAGACAAAACTGTACATTTGTACAAAGCTCCAGACTTGGAAGAATTAATTGAAATGACATTACCAGCATTTGCTCTCGGTGCTCCCACCAAAAACACAATTTCATCGAGATTGGTTGGTGTGGACTCCATGTAATGTTGAGCAACTGACAATCCAAATAAACTGTTCTTGGGTCCAACTTTGATGAGTGGAATTCGGTCTTCTATGTTGAATGCAAAAATCAAGAAATCACGGTGAAACATCAGCAATAATCCAAAAACAATTTGCTGCCATTGCATTGGCAATTTCAGCATGACCAACATATCAGTACAACACTGAGTGCAACTTGCACTGCTCCAAAAAATATGTACGGTAACCTCAATAAATCTAAAATAAATGGCAGTAGCTAATGTAGTTACAATCTTCTAATAAAAATCACAAATATTACAAACAAACCCTAACTTTTGCCATTAACAGCAAAATAGTTTGGAAGTGTCTATTTCACCGAAAATTCCAGTTGCCGAAGTTTGAAAAATCGTAGTTGCGTAACCGTTTTCGGTTCCTGTAGTGCGACTCTCACAGTAGGGGAAGCGTTAGGGGATGTTTCCGGTTCCGCAAACCACGATTTTCAAACTTCGGTAACCGGAATTTTCGGTGAAATAGTCGCTTCCAAATAGTTTCTAGGTCTATTTTGCCAGCGGTAGGTAAAATTAGCATCTACTTCCAACAAAATAGACCTAATTCTAGAAGCTACCGGTATTTTGCCGGTGCTCAAAAACAGTCATGAGTATCCACACTAGATATAGACTGAGAGACTATTTTGCCGTTAGTGGCACACTGCAAAATAGACACTTCCTTAGATCAAAGCACAAGTATATACCAGGTAACTCTACCATGTACCGGTACTGGTAACATCTAGTATCAGCCCCCAGGTTTGGTTAGGATTAGGTTCGGTAAGAGTTGTACCGGTAACTGAACCAAACCCTAACTAAAGTTAACCCTAACCATACCAAACCTAGCCCTGACCAAACCTGGGGGCTGATACTAAATGTTACTCCACTACCAGTATACCGTATCATATAGTCTATACCCCAGCCTGTCAACTGGTCAATGAGCAGATAGACTACCGATACCCAGTACCGATACCTGCTCTCCACAAGGTTTTGATATTTTAGACGGCATCATGTACTGGTAAACTACTGGTACCGTAGGCTAACCTAACCGGTAATGAAACAGCAATAAACAAGTTAATCAAGCAAATCCAATGTTTCATGAGCTTTAACTAGGCTAGTGAGACAAACACTAGGATACATTTGTTATAGGCTGGACTACTTAGACTAGTTTTCAAATGAAGGTTCCCTAATTCTAGGCATTACCCACTTCGTACCCATGTATCCATAGCAGTTTTTTTCTAATTAATCCTTTTTTATCACAGCTTCTTCAGTCTCCCACTTTTATAATGTTGTACTGGTCCTGGTATATACCGGTAGTCTACCAAAACAGAAATCAAGTACCGGTAGGCCATCCGCCTAGGTACACTAGCCTACACTAATCAAAACTTGACACAATTTCTCGTGAAACTTCATCTTCATCATAAAGTGGTCAGTGATAAGGTATAACTGTTGACCTACCGGTATCACCATAGTCTGATAGTGTTATATACCAGTGGCGGTATATACAGTACAAAACAGAACAGTTTATTTTGTTGCTTTTACAATTAATCGAATAGTACGGTACATATTACAGCATAAAAATTACACAAGCAACAGGCTGCTGCGAAGGGACCATTGGTCTTCGAGTCAAGCAGCAGCCCAAAATGCTTAATGATCAGGGGGGTGATTACAGGATTTTATGTGTTAGCGAGCGATTTCTCTCGCTAATTCTCCTCGGAGGAGAAATTCTCCGAGCGGCAGCCGAGATAACGTGCTCGCAAAGTTGGGATTACAGGTTGCGCTCGCAGAAAGAGCAGCTACTCGGTAAAGCCGAGTGTCTCGCTAACTGCTCGGTATGTATAGCCTTGTTGTGAGGTGCTAGACTGGCAGCTGCTGTTTGCTGGCTAGCGCCTAGTTTAGTGCTAAAACTGTGCTTGTATTACAAAGTTGGGATGGTTTTGACTTGGTTATAGGTAAAGAGTGTATGCAGTAATGGTGTCTACTGATGCATAGGCTTGTTGTGAGGTGCTAGACTAGCAGTTGCTGGCCATGGCCTCACACAGTTAATGGTGGAAGATACCATTACTACATATTCTCTAAGTCTGCAGCCAACGCTTGTTTGCAATAGGCGTAATAGCACAGTTTTAGCACCAGACTAGGTGCCAGCCAGCAAAGAACAGCTGCTAGTCTAGCACCTCAGAGCAAGCCTGTACCGGTGCATCTGTAGACACCATTACTACATACACTCTTACCTGTAATCAAGTTGAAACCATCCCAACTTTGTAATAAGTCAGCCTAGAACAGTGTTAGCACTAGACTAGGCGCTAGCTAGTAGGCCTACCAGTGATCAGCAGCTGGCCTACTAGTCTTAGTTTCATGTGTATCACTGTATGTATTTGTATGTTGACTAGGCTTTGCATTTTTCTTTTTTGTTTTGCTTTTTATTTTTGAAAATTTGATTTTTTTCTGTTGACATGCGTCATATTTGAGATAGAGTGTAGAGACTTGATGAGCCTTAGCCTCTTTCGCACAAATGAGTAAACTTGAACTTGAGTCTATCAATTCACAACAAGCCTGAGAGTTGTGTAAAGCTCTAGTTGTGTCATATACTAGGTACTAGCTATTGTGCATAAACTATGACCTAAATAAACGCGCTCTGCCATGGCTGGTTGTGTATGAAATTGTCGCTCGGTAACTTAACGTGCTCATTTTTTTTCTCGCTACTTGCCGAGCGAGTTCGCCAGCTCGGAAAATCCTGTAATCCCGAAAAGCGCGTTAGCGAGGAAAATTTTTTTACCGAGCAGTTTGCGAGCTCGTAAACCGCTTAACGAGCATCCTGTAATAACCCCCCAGCTTAATAAAAAAGGTAGCAAAATAAGTTAAAATATAAAAGAAGTAAAAAGGTTGGTTAAATATTGGCAAGTAAATTAAATCAGAGATATATACCATAGCAGGTGACTGAAAACGTAGATTATAGTGAGTAGTTAAATATATAATTGTGTCAACATTATATTTATTTAAAAGAAGGCTCTTGTAACTTTCTTTGAATTTATTAAACGGTAGTTTCTTAATTTCAAATGGTATATCATTCCATAATTTTGCCCCAATAAATTTTATTGATCGTTGAGTTCGAGCAGAATGTAATCGGGGTTGTTAAGGCTAATAAATTTACTGTATCAACAGAAGCCTTTCGCGACCCACTCGAAAAGCCCTGGCGACCCATGTTTGGGTCGCGACCCATGGTTTGAGAAACGCTGCCATACTGGAAGAGCGTAGAGCAAATGAGAATGAACTAAGGTGTAGTAAAGAGTTACTAAAGTATTACAGGGAAGATAATAACTTAACCTTGAAATAACTCCTACAGACCGTGAAATTTTGTTTTCAAGAGACTTAATATGTGATTTGAACGATAAATGATCATCAAGAATAATTCCTGAGTATTTTGCTGAAGTAGATGGAAGCAAT
Source organism: Trididemnum miniatum (assembly GCA_964006365.1). NCBI lineage: Eukaryota > Metazoa > Chordata > Ascidiacea > Aplousobranchia > Didemnidae > Trididemnum > Trididemnum miniatum. The sequence goes on along the minus strand of CAXFYD010000149.1, from coordinate 19,215 downwards.
ATTTGCCTGTCAAAGATAAGTGTGAGTTCAGGTTTAAGATTGCAAGCGTTGTTATCTGGATAGATAGGCAAGGCAACAATTTTAGAAGCATTAACAACTAGATTATTAGACATCATCCACTTAGCAACCCTTGAGAGTTCTAAATTAGCCAAATTTTCCATACTTTGATATGATTTTCCCTTAATTAAAAGTGCCGTATCATCAGCAAAGAATCTAGGGGTAGTATCTAAACAGGAAGGAAGATCATTGATGTAAACAAGAAACAGGAGAGGGCCTAAAATAGAACCCTGTGGAATTCCATAATTAATCTTTTTATTTGATGAATTAATGTTGGCAAGTGAAACATACTGATTGCGGCCATATAAGTAAGATTTGAGCAATGAGTCGGCCACCCCACGGATACCATAAAAATCCAACTTTTTTAATAACTTGTCATGGGAAACCGAATCAAAAGCTTTTCTGATATCCAAAAATAAAAGTGCAGAAGGTTGACTGATATCTAAGTTGTCATAACATTCCGTGATAAGATCTAAAATAGCATGAATCGTAGATCGTTTATGTCTAAAGCCATATTGGGTTGGTACAATAGTAGTGTTACTTGTAAAAAACGATAGTAGGCGATTATATATTTAGCGTTCAAAAATTTTTGATAGGGAGGGTAAAAGAGAAATAGGACGATAATTATTTAGTTGATCAGGAGCGCCTTTTTTAAATACAGGAATAACTTTTGCTAGCTTTAATTTACTTAGGAGTATACCATTTGAAAGGCAACAGTTAAGTATCATTGACAAGGGCAAGGCAATACTGGGTGCAGCAATTTTTAAAAAATAGGGAAGTATGTCATCATGGCCATTAGCTTTATTTTGTTTAAGAGAGTTAATTATCGTGCAAATTTCTTGTGGAGATACAGGTTGCAGACATATAGAAGATAAACAGGGATTTTTTAAATAAGAAAGGAAGTCGTTGGGATCAATGTTATAAATAGAATTTGCTAGACGTTCACCAATATCAGCGAAGTACTTATTAAACTCTTTAGCAATGTCTGCAGGATCGGTAATCGAAGAATCATTAACTGCAAGAAAATTTGGCATATTGGAATTAAATTTAGTGGGTAAGAGAGTACGCAATACGTCCCAGGTTTTTTTTTGGATTATCACTATATTCATTGAGCTTATGATGATAGTACAGTTTTTTTGCAAGATTTTTAACTTTAGTTAGAACGTTGGAATACGTCTTGTAACATAGTTTGTCTATAGGCGAACTTTTTATGTAATGTGTTTTGTGCATTTTCTGTTTCTTTTTTAAAGATATTAAAAGGCCTTTGGTGATCCAAGGTTTATTTATTAAACGCTTCTGCTTACGAGATAGCTTTTGAAGAGGAGCATGGATATTGATCGTAGAAGTTAGCAAAGAATAAAATTCGTTAAATATATCATTGACATTGTTTTCAGTTAGTGTATCAACGACAGACATAAAATTGTCAATTTTTGCATTTAAATCATTATTGAATTTATCGCGATTAAATGTAGCAAACGATCGCGATAGAACAGGTTTAGAACGATTGGTTGAAAAATCCCTGCTAATTAAAGCTGCGACTGGGTAATGGTCTGTAATGTCATAGTCAATAACAAAAGGAATTACCTGGTGCTTATTTTCATTGGTAAGGATATGGTCTAGGACTGTCGCAGAAGTTGGTGTTACTCTAGTTGGTTTATTAACGATATTAGTAGAACAATTAGAGCTTAGCACATTTAAATAGTCTTGTTTATATTTGGATGAAGAGTTTTTAGATGTGTTTATGTTCATATCACCGAGAATAAAGAAGTGTTTCCGACAGTGGTTCAGTTCAGCGAGGATGTTGTTGAGAAAATCAAGAAATTCATTTAAATTACTATTGGGATGGCGATAAATTGTACCTACAATATATTTGAGGTCAGTTTTTGGACAAGTTATTTCAAGCCATAAACTTTCGCAGCCTGAAATTGATGAGTTAAACAGAATTTGTTTAGCCTGAATTGAGTCAGATATATAAGCGCCAACACCGCCAGAGTTCGAATTTGAGTTGACATGAAAGAAAGTAAAACCAGGAATTGAAATATTAACAAGCGGTTTATCTTTGATCTTTGTTTCAGACAAGGATATGAGGTGGGGTTGAATGGTAAACTCAGATAAAAGTTGGATTAAGTCATCGTAATTCTTATTTAATGATCTAACGTTTATATGTAGCAGTAATAATTGATGGTTATTGAAAACAGAGGGATAAGAACTGAAGTTTAAATAATTGCAGGGCTCGATATTTTGGAAAAACGAGGAAAATGCGACATCACTTATATCGAAATCATTCGATTGAATATTAGTGTGCAAATTAATTGACTCACCGCAAGTAAACACAAAAACTACGTTTTTTCAATTTATCTCCATTTCAAAGCAACAACAACTATTTTCAATTGCAGATATGGTCACCTCTATCTGCAATCAACTCCTCAACTCGTGTTGGCATTGATTCTACGAGTTTTTCGCAGTTCTAAGTGATTTCTAGGTTACAGCACCACACGTCAATTATAGCATCAATAAGCTTAGTTTCGGATGAGCCATTCCTTTTTAATAGCCGAATTTTTACTATACTCCATAAATTTTCAATCGGCTTTAGGGAGGGCGAATTCCCTGGCCAGTCAAGGACCTTGATGTGATTTTTTTCAAAAGTTGTTTTCACTTTTTTGCAGTATGGCAGGGAGCCAAATCTTGCTGAAAAATTCCTCTTTCGTTGGGAAATGCTTTTTTCATGCCTTTCACCTCTTTACAGTGAATTACTTCAACATATTTGTCGGCATTCATCATCCCTTAAACAGGCAGAGCCGCTACTTTTTCGCTAGCTGTAGCGGCAGCGCCGCTGTTATTTTAGCCGAGTAACGGCAGCGCTTCAGCGCCCCATTTAATGCAAATAGTCTCCCGCTGGCGCTGATTAAACTCCTTCGAAGACAGCAACTAAAAGTTTTGTTTCTCACAATCTCACATTAAATTTTTAAACTGAGATTGTGAAAACAAACTTCTTGGTAAAAAAATTCAGTCTCTGAGAATCAGAGGTGGGCATTCCGCAATTTGAAGCGCAAAGCGCTAGTTGCGCAACTTTCGCACGTGCGGAAGTTGCGAAGCGCTTTAACAAATTATTTTTAGCCTTTGCGCAAGTTGCGTTGCGCTTCAAGGAAAATAAATCCTTCTTGCGCTTTACTGCGTTGCGAACTGAAAAAATATTTAATGATGTGCGCATTATTGCGCTGCGAACTGAAAAGAATCTGGTTGCTTACGCTTTGTTGCGTTGCGCACTGTCGGAAGATGAAATACTGCGTTGCGCTTTGTCGGATTAATTAAAGTGCAATGTGCTGGAGTAAGCAGTTTTTTTGTAACTGTTTTTAATAGAATAGCAGTTTGTTTCTTGATGCGTATAATAGGCCTATAGGTCAATTTATTGTAGCAGAAATTTTCAGCTCATCAGAAATGTGGTACACTAAAGTCTTTTGCTTTTCAAAAATAATTGCAAGTGCTTAAAGAGATCATTGAGGGTTGAATAAATTGTATTAACTTGTTGTGGAGAACTTCGCCGCATATGCAAATTATGATTTACCGCGATGAGGTGCTTTTAACGGCACGCGACAATGCAACGTGGCGCAGTGGTTTGGAGCGTCGTTTTTACGACGACCATGATCGCAAGGTTGATGGTTCAACTCCCAATCTAGTCTCGTTGTTGCGTCCTTGGATAAGATGCTTCACGTTGATTATCTCTGCTTGATGAATTTTGGCAAGCGGCACATTAAATAAGTCAAAAGCAAAATTCAACCGGAAAACTCGGAAACAAAGGCAACTCCTAAGCGAGTCTGGATTCGTCCTAAGCAGCGCCTCCTTCGCTTTCTCGAGATAAGAGGATGAAGATGAAGAAAGCAATCATCAGCAACGCATCTTTTTTCGCTTCTTATTTAATTTTCCTGTTCATTGACCACGCAAAATTCTGTTACAGTCACTTGCATTAAAATCGTTGTCGTGTTGTAGACAATTAACTGCGTGCTGTTAAAAGCACCTATAAAAATAACTCAAGAAAAAATTGCATTGCTTATACATCTACTCGTTGCGCTTCATTAAATTTTTCCTTGCGAAAGTTGCGTTGCGCTTTTTCTTTTGCATAAACCTCATTGCGGAAGTTGCGTTGCGCTTTAATGCAAAAAAATTATTGATTGCGGAAGTTGCGTTGCGCTTTAATGTGAAAAAATTATTGATTGCGAAAGTTGCGTTGCGCTTCAGTCAATTCAAAAATTAGGTTGCGCTAGTTGCGTTGCGTTTCATGACTTAACAAAACATTTGCGCTTTGTTGCGCTGCGCTTCAACCATTTTTTAAAAAATGCCCACCTCTGCTGAGAATTGGCTTCTCAGCGGGAGATATGTGAGGTAGCCTTTGAAGAAAATTCCAGCAGAATGATGGAAGAGAGAGCTGCTTAATTGATAGTTTTCTTTAAAGTTTCAAATTTTCTTTGTTATTTGCTTGTATAAGATGTGATGTAAAGCAGTCTGGGGTTGAGAATGCCGCGCCCGCGATGTTATTTGATGCCTATCTTTGTTGGAGGCGCTAATTGCAGCTGTCTACTTTCTTGCTTTGATGACAGGCGATGCTCTAAATTTTTCGTTGGGGGCCTTTACATGTGGATTGAGCTTGAGGTGTAGCATGGCAGCACGATAAGCTTTTGTAATGGGAGTCAATCAGGCCAGACTCAGGGTGATTGTTTTTAGTCCTCGCTTCCGCGATTGTAGCAGGAATTAGACGGAGGTTTAAATCATTTAAACTTACTTGGCTCCCCTCTCTGGTTCATGCTGGAATGGGCAATAAGGGCATTGAATTGGTGCGAAACAAAAAAAATGGTGCATTTAGTCATAGGCGCACGCAGGGGAGGCACGGTGTTATGCCCCCCCACTTTGGCCCTGTAATAAGGTGCTAAAACCTAGTTTTCAGTCTATAATTTCTCAGACTAATAATGGGTGAAGCCTCGATCCTTTAATCTGTTTTAGCCAAGCTTCTACTCTTAGACACAAACTGCGAAAATGTTTTAGTATGGTCTCTAGTGACTGCGGAGACCATTTTTTTCAAGAGCTTACATGTAATTTCGAACCCCAAAGTCAGGCTTCAGTTAGGCATATGGTGGAAGAGTTTTTGAATGAAGCTGCATTCCATCGTGAACGACTTTCGCCGGAACCTTTTTAAAAACAAAATATTGAGGGACTTGTTCAATGTTCATTCACTCAAATACCTCGATTCTGTCAAGCGCGGCGATTGAACGACTTTTTTTCGTGGGAAAAGACGTGCTTGTAAACCTAAGCGCAATGGTTTAACGGACCAGAATTTCGAAATGGTAGTTTTTTTAATGTAAGCATGCAACCAGTCAATGGAGTTTTAATTTTTTAACGCCGGTTGTGACCTGCCTTTATTTTTTTAACTTGTTTCTATTGTATTTTCAAACTGTGTTTTATTTTCAACATGTTCTGATTATTTCTTTTCAACCTGTTTTTTGTTTTTCACTAAAAACCTGACCATCGGTTTCTATTACATTCAATCAGATTTCAAAATTAACTTCTCCCCAAAAAGCCCTATGTCTTATTGGATGAAATGGAAGCCAAATGTTGGATTTTTTGTCACTTGTTTTAATTTTTATTACTCGCATTGCTGTGCTACTTCCGTCAACAAAGTTGCAATTTCACCAGTAGGCCTACAATATTAAAATACCTTTGTGCTTATGACTTTTTTTTCTGTAAATAGCGGCAGCGGCGCTACTTTTCAAGTAGCGGTTGCCCAGCTTTGTAAACAGGGAAAAGAGATCAAATACCCTTAAAGCTACTTTATGGTGCAGAGACAGCTGAGTTGTTTCAAATTTTTTGATTTTGCAATTTGCAAGAAACTAATAAAAATTGTCAAACCGGTTGAACTACACGCAGGAAATAAAAGTAGGGATAAGCTCTACCGAGCTGCGTTCATAGTTTAATAGATAATAATGTTGCTCGCTATTATTGTAACAATTAAATGAACTAGACTAGAAACTCCTTGTAAATTTCGTAAAAACAATTTTAAAATATAGATAAGAAATGGGAACATTATACCTAAGCTGAGATTTTCGTTCCGGACACTGAGCACAGAGAGTGGTTCCGTTGCTATATAGATACACTGTGGTCGAGCCATAGATTCTTAATTGTGTTCTCAGTGCCGGCGCTAGGCCAACTGAGCCCCCTCCCCCCGCAAACTTCACGTGGGGCGCTCTTCATCCGCAAGCAAAATGGAAGGTACAGATGTTTTACACAGAATGCGATTTTCATCCTATTTTGCATTTACATGCATATTTGTGCGATTTTTGATGAACGCATCAGACGGATGTCTTTACACAAAATGCGATTGCGTCCGATTTTGCATCTACGGACCCTAGTTTGAAACCTACGCACGTATTTTGATACATTTTCGTACGTAATTATACCTTATCTTTTTGACTTTCTTAACCCTATTAAGACTGGGCTTTTTTGAGACCTTAGCTGCCTTTGTTTCAACGATGTTCCAACGCGATTTACATAACTTTAACAAAAACGCTTACTGCGATGACCTACACAAATCTCTTTATAACTTTTTTCTAATTAACAATAACTTTAATTACGATAGCTTCAATCAATTATTTAGCGATTTTATTGAAATCATTAAAAGCGCAATTGATCATCATGCACCATTGAAAAAATTATCTAGAAGGCAGCGTAAACTGAAACAAAAACCATGGATATCAAGTAGCTTGCTAAAGTCTATCAAAACTAAACAAAAACTATGTATAACGCATGTTGTAAATGGTAGTTTGGATCAAAAATGTTATTACAAAAGTTACGCAAATAAGTTAAATAAAATCAAACTCGCTGCTAAAAAACGATATTACCTTGATGAACTCCAAAAGTATCGATATAATGCTCTTAAAACCAGGAATACTATTAAATCATTTCTTCCTTCTTCAAGCAAAATTTCTTCAATTCCAACAAAAATTAAAGTTGGTGATGATGTGTTGACCGATTCTTCAGCCATTACGGAAAAATTTTGCGATTATTTTTCCAAAATCGGTCAAAACCTTGCTTCTAAAATAGGCTACCTGCGCATGATGATAATTCGTTCTCACAATACTTGACAAATAGTGTATCCTCATCATTGTTTTTTCAACCTACTTCACCTCCTGAAATCATGCGACTTATCCACTCTTTTAAAAACAATAAATCTTCTGGCCATGACAATATTTCGGCGTATTTTCTTATTGTAGCAGCTGAAGTTATTGCTATTCCTCTTACAACATTGTTTAACTCCGCTTTCAAGCTTGGTATTTTTCCTTCTTGTTTAAAAATTGCTCGAGTTATTCCTGTATTTAAAAGTGGTGAAAAAACTAATCCTAACAATTATAAACCAATCTCCATCCTTTTTACTTTTTCAAAAATTCTGGAAAAACTGATTTGTGATAGAACGCAATCGTTTCTTGACAAACACTCCATATTACTATCTACTCAAAAAGGCCTTCGACCTTTCCACTCTACTTCACATGCTATGCTTGATCTTTTAACTTCCACTTATGACAACATCCATGATAATAAACACACTGCTTTCCTGTTATTAGATTTAAAAAAAGCGTTTGATACTGTTAATCATATTATATTATTGCGTAAACTTGAACATTATGGTATAAGAGGTGCTTGCCTATAATCTCTTTGCTTCCTTTTTAGCTAACAGGTTTCAGTTTGTATTTTTAAGTAATGTTAGATCCAATTTTATGCCCATTACTTGTGGAGTCCCACAAGGGTCTGTTCTTGGCCCTCTGCTTTTCACTTTATACATAAACGATATCTCTAATTGTAGCCTACAACTTGTAAACCCAGGCTTTTTGCCGATGACACCTGCCTTATGCTGAATAATCGAAATTTGTCGCAATTAAATTCTAACATTGACAAAGAAATAACCACCGTTAATAATTGGATGATTGCAAATAAATTGACTTTAAATATTGCTAAATCAAGCGTAATCTTAATAAATTCAAATAATAAAAATTACAATAATTCTAAAGCGCAAGCGTACGATCTGCCTTCAAAATTAATGTCGGTCGAAACTGCGGTCGAAAATAACGTTTGACAACCGTCTCTCTTTTGAAAAACATATCAACAATTTAGTAAAAAAACTCTCTAAAGCAGTTGGAATATTTTGTAAAGTTAAAAATTTCTTAAATTCGCAAGCACTTCTCCAGCTTTATGATGCTATCTTTCTCTCGCATTTACAACATGGACTTAATGTATGGGGTTCCACTTTCAAAACCTATCTTAAAAAATTAACTACCCTACAAAACAAAGCAGTAAAAATTGTTGGTGGTGGTAAGTATTTTGATCATGCAACTCCTTACTACTCTAAATAACGCATTTTAAAATTGGTTGACCTTTTGAAATTAGAAAAGGCATTATTTGTTTTCAAATACAGAAGCAAAGTTCTTCCCTCTGCATTTAAAAATTATTTTTCTGAAGTATACAATGACAGATCTACTCGGTCGGTTATCCAAACTAATTATTTTATTCCCTTTACAAAATCTACTATGTTACAAAGATCTATTAAATATCAGGGTCCGATTGTTTTGAATTCTCTAGATTTAAACATTAAAAAGCGAAACTCCATAGAATTGTTTAAATACCATCTAAAAAAGTCACTGTTGAGTAAATATTGTTCTCCATTGATTACAACCTAACCTCATGTTCTTGCTTACTCCATTTTTCCCTTTATATCTTGTGTAGGATGCTGTGTTTTTACCCTTTTGTTTTTGTTGTTGATGTTGTTGTTTTTCTTTTCTTGTTTCTCTTGTTAAGTCAAGTTATGATCCTCGGTCTTTATTTAATTCTTCAAGATGGCTGCTGACTCGAAGACCACTCGACTGGTCGCTTCGCAGTCTCCTCCTCGCCTCAGTTGTATAGGTTACCAAATTTTACATCGTGTCATAATATTTAATTGGGCGTCAATAAACAAAAGTTCAGTTCAGTTCAATTTGTCATTCCTATTCAACTTTATGTGCTATAGGCTAGTACAGGGATGGGCAATCTTTTTCGCTCTGCGTGCCAAAATCGGCTAAAATCCTCGGCCAAATTTTTTCGCGGGCTAATCGACAGTTGGCATTCTCCCTTGAAAATATCGGGGAAGAGCAAAAAATAAAAAAAAAGGTCATCACGTCCGCTGATGTCTAATTTTCGTCCCAAAGTCAGGTGAAGAGCAAAAAAAAGGGTCATCACCACTCCCGCTAATGTCCAACTTTCGTCCCCCCCAAAATTATAAGGCCATATGGCTCGCGTGCCAGGGGTTCCCCATCCCTGGGCTAGTAGCCTATGTTACTACCTTGTAGTGGCAGCACCATAACTCATAAAAACGTATTTAAGTTGGCTTCTGAAACTAGCTGACCATCTGATGTATAACCAAGGATTCCATCGATTAGGTTCAAGACTTTTCAAAAATTTGGGTTCAGGTTCGGTTCGGGTTCAGTTGCACCAAAATTTAATGGTTCGGTTCAGGTTCAATGATCTCAAATTTAAACGGTTCAGGTTCGGTTCGGGTTCACCGAAAAAAAGCGGTTTTTACCGGTTCGCGGTTCAGGTTCGGGTTCGGTTCGACTCAACAACGCTTCATGCCTCTCTATGCCTTACTTCTTTGTGTTCCAAATATGATTGTGTTGCTTTTATAATGACACAAGAAAGCTTTGACGGTTAGACAAAAAATAATGCGAAACAAATAACACTAAGCTTCAAGCTTGATTTATAAAGTCCGAACAAGACAAAATACGGACGCAAGCCAAAAATGAGAACATTTCTTAAAAATATGGACAATAATATTTTTCAAGATGAAGACTCTCAAAAAAAGGACAAATCTTTGAAATAAGGACGGTATGGAACAAATCGGCATCGTGACGCAGTGGTTTGGAGCGTCGTTTTTACGACGACCATAATCGCAAGGTTATTGGTTCAACTCCCAACCTATAGTCTCGTAGTTGCGTCCTTGAATAAGATGCTTCACGATGATTATCTCTGCTTGGTGGAATCTGGCAAGCAGCAAATCAAAGAAGTTAGAAGAAAATTCAAGCGGAAAATCTGGAAACAAAGGCAACTCCTAAGCGAGTCTGGATTCGTCCTACGTATAGCGCCTCCGCCGCTTTCTCGTGATAGGACTCGGAGGATAAAGATGCTGAAATCAAATCATCAATCAATCCGTATAACAGGTGCGTGAAGAATACTCATTTTTGTTAAATCCTAATTCTTAAAAACACTCTCTGGTTCCACAAAGCAAGGTTTTACCGGACTGCCGGCAAATGTTTTACCTAAAATCGTTTTAACACTTGAACTTCTGGCTGTTTTTTGTGCGCTATTAAGCATCACAATAATAAATTAAAATGACAAACGGCCCAGCACTGTGTGACATGACATGGGAAAAAGCTGGAGAAAAGTATTCAAAAAAATCATCAATTCATTTGGCAATAACCGGAACGTAAAAGAACAATAAAGTAGGACTTATACTTAAACTCATAATATGTCATGAATTTGAACTTTTAGCGATCCGTTTGACGAACCAATTTTGATTCATTTTGCTTGCGGAGTCGCACACCCCTCATGCTTTTGTGCGAAAACCATAGTAAACCTACAATCTTCTAAACACCTACCACGTACTACCTCATTCCAAGCAAGGCGCATGAAATAAAAAGTAAATATCTTGAATTGGCCTCATATTTGATGTTGTGTTTTGAATGCCACACAAGATATGAAGAGTGACGTTATCTTACGGAATAATGAATGAAAGAAAGTTTCTTCAGTCTGTTGGTGCTGTCCAATTGAAAGGTTTTCTATTCTGTTACTGCCAGTTCTATGGTAGGCTAAAAATTTTTTTTTCCTTTTAATCTTTTCTTATCTACATCCACCTGGTGAGCCCCAAATAGGGCGAAACGGTCGTGGATTGATATTTCAGTTCACATTACTATCATTTTTGTAGTAATTCTCATCTTTTTAAATTTTACCTGATTTGGCATTTTTTCCAAATTTTGTTTTTCCCACTTGTTTGTTTCCCTTTATTTCCTACAGTGACGTTTGATTAGAAAATTCTCCTAAAATCTCTAGTCTCATAAACTAGAATCCTATTGTTCATCATTTATGATTTTGTTGATAAGTATAGGAGATCCCAGAAAAATTGGAGATCCCTACCAATTCTTCACATCCGTTCCTTCAAAAGTAAATATTGTTGCTATAATTTATGTTTCATAAAATGTATATTTATGACAAAAAAAAATTATGCTTTCGTTCATTCAGCAGATCAAAAAAATTGTTTACATACAAACGATTTTGCCTACAGTAGCCTACAGTAGCAAACAAGAGCGGCGCAATTGGAGTCCAACATTTTTCAACCCCTCCCTTCCCATCGTCCGCACCTTTCTACGCACACAAACAAATTAATGTTGCATCGTAAAACGTATTACAATCATTTCCAAGTAAAAAAAACGCCGCGGTGTTAAAGGCAGGGCCCCTGACCAGGCCAGCCCCCCGCCCAGGGGTTCAGGGGGCGGTTCCACCGGCCCTGTGTGTTCTACCCACCGGCGCAGCCAAACATAAAAAAAGGGGGGGACAATTTTTTTTCCATTGAATTGCTGATACTGAGGTTTTAGTCAGGCCTACCACTGTAGTTCATGTTAAAAAATAAGTGATTTGATTCCATTGTTGCGCTATAAGTAATTCAAAAGCTTTTTATGCTTTTGCAACAATGGAACTTCTAATGCTTAGTGTTAATTAAGGTCATACTTTTTTAATAACTGCGCTCTGATTTCTCCGGGAAGTAGCCAAAAATCGCCAGCTTTTTTTCTCGCCGCTTTTCTGCACATGTGCAACTGCGCTGATCCCACTGACTGCCCCACGCTGCATTTATCGCAGTTGCAGGTGTAATATTTCACGTAAACATGGCTTTTATCGCTGACATCAACATACTAGGGCAGTGCTCTCAGACTGCAACTATCAATCGCTCCCAGTACGTGCACCGGATTCTCGCGCAGTTTTGAAGTCTTGAGTTACGATCTAGACTAAAGCAGCTTGCGTAGCCGATAATTGCTAGCTTCATTTACGCATAAACATTTTTTTAAGAATAAAGCAATCTCCTAACTCAGGGATGGGCGTTGGGCAACCTTTTTCGGTGAGGGTGCCAAAATTGGCTAAAATCAATGGCCAAATTTTTGCGCGTGCCAACCAACAGTTCGCGTTCTCCCCTAAAAAATATCGGTGGAGACCAAACAATATGGTCTTTACGTCCGCAGATGTCCTGTTTATACCTGAAAACATCGGGTGAAGAGCAAAATAAGGTCTCCACGCCCTCAGATGTTCTACAAAAAAAATTTATTTCGCAAAAAAACAGTTGGCAGCGTGGCCGAGTGGTTCGGAGCGTTGTTCTTACGACGGCCATGATCGCAAGGTTAATGGTTCAACTCCCACCCAATCCTCGTTGTTGCGTCCTTGGATAAGATACTTTACGACAATTATCTTTGCTTGGTGGAATCTAACAAGCAGCAAATTGAAGAAGTCAAAAGTAAAATTCCATCGGAAAACTCGGAAACAGGGACAACTCCTAAACCAGTCTGGATTCGTCCTATGCATAGCGCCTCCGAGGCTTTCTCGTGACAGGAGGATAAAAATGAAGAAATGAATGAAAAAAAATTTAAGGGCCATATGTTGGTCTGTCAGACAGTCACTCTTCTGCTGCTGCTGCTGCTTTTCGGTTGACTCGTTTCAGCGGCCTGCTGGCCTGCGTGCCAGAGAGAGGATCGAGCTCGCGTGCCAGGGGTCGCCCATTCCTGTCCTGACTTATACGCAAAATATAATATTCTCAGTTTGTTATTCAAATACAATTTTTGAATAAGGACCTGAGGATGAGGGGTAGGCCTAATTGAACTTAATTTTCTCAAGCAATCAAACAAATCAAATTTACTCATGTACAAATTTCCACGACAATCATCACTAAAAGTAACAGTACAGCATTCCAGAAATATGTACATAGAAGGACAGCAAAGGGAGCAAAGCCCATGTAAGTCGCTGCCACCTGAAGTAGATAACCATACTAGCACCCAAAAAGTGGGGGTGCCACTTTGGGGCCAAGATAGACTTAGGTGGGGCCACTGAAAACTGCTTTGTGTTTGAGAGGAAAAGAGTAAGTTCAAAGAGATTTGTAACCGAACTTAAAAAGTAATCATACGGCGTTATGACACACTATATACGTTTATGATTGACATTCACTACAACATAAGACGGCAAGATGGTCAGAACGTCTGTTTCTGGAGCGGTAGACTCAAGGTCTGACTCCGAGACGAGTCAAACTGATTGCCTAGCCTCAAGGGCGTTGGAAGTACTTTCAAGTAGGGGAGGCTGAAATTTGTGTTGTCACACCAACGTCTGGGGGGCTTAGGCTTAGCCCCCCAGACCCACCTCCTTGTTATCGCAACATACATCGTATAAGTATCACGCACTTTACTTCAGTAAAATTCATTTGGAGACTGCTTGATGAGCTCAAGCTTTTCTCTAGCATAAACACAGCAGCCAAATCGACGTTTATAAAGGTGTTTAGCCTACCTCCTTTAAAATAACTTATTATCCGTTCACAAACTCCTACTCTGAAGCGGCTGGGCTGGAGCGTACTTTGGGGGACATTGTGCCATGCCATCGCCCCTTTTGTTTCTACTTTTAAGTAAAAAAGAGCAAGATTAATGGTGACAAGTATGCCAGACTTTTTTAATGGTTTTTGTAGCTTATTCCAGGAGCGGAGCCGGGTAGGTAGGTTGAAAGGTATGCATCCACCCAACAGCCATTTTTAAAGATAGTTTTTATGTATAGGCCTACAATTTTTCCATAATTTCGAACCTCTTCGATAGCAAAACGCCTTACTCCTTTAGCACGCATAATCGAAAATGTGCGAACAAAATGCATCATATTTGATGAAGCACTCAGAATTAAGGTCAAAAACTTTAAACAAAATTTGCCTAAAAATTATTTAATAAGCACCACAATAGCCTTTACAGCATGTAAATTTTCAAATTTTTTTCCAGGGAAGCATGCTCCCGGACCCCCCTAGAGCTTTTTTTGCTTCTCAATCAGCTTCAAATTTGTTTTTTCCCAAAAAAAAGGTTGAAAAAAATGTAAAAATTATGCCCCCCCCCTTTTCAAAATTTCTTGCTACGCCACTGCTCCTAGGGTAAGCTAGCTAATTCTGATTGGATATTGTGTTGTTTCGCTGTTATTTACTTAAAAGTTTCTTTTAAAATTGAAGAATATTTCTTTGTGACATGATATTAAAGCTCTTAGAGCTTGTACACGAAGTTTCCAGGAAATCCAACAGTTTTTGCGATTTTGTTTGCCTTTGTCACAAAGTTGCAAAAGTTAGTACGTAGGTTTTGATGGATTCAATGAAGAAAAGAAACAAATAACAAGTGACGCTATCCGAGGGGGTGTTTATGATAAGCAGAGTACCGTCAGAGGGCGATGGCACAAAAAAATTTTAGGACAACTGCTCTATAAGATACTGCTATAGTGTTACCTTACTCTTAATCTGTCACTTTAATCTTTTCAGCATTAATTTTCAACAAAAACCTGCAATTCTTGAAATGCTTCTGATAATTTCATGTTTGCGCTTAGTTCTTATCAAACAAGTTTTACTACACTATGCAGCATTGTACAATGTGTACAAACCCTGAAGTCAATTAAAACATTTGTTAATTCTATTTTCTTCTGAATTGGAAAATTTACTGTTATTTTTTAATCAAAATAACTGCACCAACCCTGGAAAACAATAAGCACGGATCTCTAATTACTACAAAACAATGTATTTCGGTTTGTTAAAGTATGAAGCATGTACAAACTACAGATAAGTAATTGCTACTACATATTAATGCTAGAGGACTGCAGCGTGCCATCTGAGGTTTGGTAATGAAATGAAAAGCAAACATGTTTGTTTCGCATTAGCTATAACAGTAGGCAGTATCTAGAGCACCGGACCGGTTTCCATAATCAAACTGCTGGTGCAGCTGATCGCTTGTTTGTTTCTTTACACGACGTTGATGTCACGCTGGTATGACGTCATCAGTAGTAACTTCAAACGTAAAATAAAGCGATTAGAATGCAGTTAGGAGTGAAAGGGAATGGGGTTAAGGTTATAATCGAACAAAAAAGCAATTTTGATGGTAAAGGTCGGCCGGTCCCCTAGACACTGCATAACAGTATAAGCAACAATCATAAAATCGCCCAAAGTTCAAAGGGTGGTAGCAACCCCCAAACATTGATTTTTTGCAAAAATATTTTGGGCGTACTAGTTTTAGGTGAGGTAGCACACGTTCATGCACTGGGAGCAAAACTTAAAAAAAAAAAAATTTTTTTTTGGACCACCCTAACCAGGCTATTATGTCGATACTAGAAAGTTTTAGGCTCACAAGTGATGTCGCTTCTGTCTTTTCATTGCTGTTTACACCCAGCAGCTTTGTGCTTGAACAGCCATTGTCAGCAATATAATCTGGCATTACCCGCACGCAGGTTCAGATCCTTTGCAACGAGTTCGATTCACGGCTGGAGGGTATTGTATTTGATATACAGTATATACCGGGTGGCTGCTGATTTGAACGACACAAGCTCATTTGGTAGTCTCCCTTCAATGCCTTTAAACTTTTTAATTCAATAATAATAAGTGCTCGCTTGCCTTGCTCCTCAAGTTTACAAAATGCGTTGTTACTGTTATCAGTGCTGCACAAAGCTTCAGAAAACTGACACTTATCAAAACGTTTAATAGATCTAATATGGCAAACAGCAGACTATCTTTTTACTTTTCATTGATTGGCATATTTATCCACCTATCACAGAAAGCAATGGGGCGCTGCACGAGCTCGCTTATGACTTGCGGCCATCTGTCTACCACCCTTAGATGGGGGAATCCCGTTGTGTGTTTTTCCCAATGGCTCAACAAGCGAACTTAACGGCTTGCTTAACGCTATCCCTTTAATGCTGAACGTCTAGTAAGGAAGCTGTGAATATTAAATACTAATTTTTATGTCATCGGTTTGACTCGACTGAGAATCAAACTCTGAGTCTACCGATCCAAAAGCAGACGCTCTATCCTCCTGGCCGTCCGATTGGTTCTTCTCTGGCCATGTTGCCAATTGAAAGTTAATGCGCCAGATCTCTAGATTATGATGCTTTCATAAGAGCATCTGCAAACGAAAAAGTGCGCTCTAGCTAGACGATATTAATGGTAATGGATAAATGGGTGTAACGAACTTGTCTTAAAATTACACCTTTCATTTTTCACAGTGACAACGCGTATGTTTTACTAAAGCATTCGCATTGTGGTGAGACACTTAGGCCTAGCTGTTACCCCTGGAAAAACCTAAAACAATTTATATCGAAAGCTTAGTATAGGGGTCCTTGAAAGGATTTTTGGGGGGGGGGGGGCAAAGTTGAGCTGCTACGGCACTGTTCCTGATATGATTGAACGTCAAAAATGGCTCGATATTAAACGAAACATTTCTTTAAGTGACGTCGTTATCTTGGTCGACGATTCTACGCCGAGATCTCAATGGCCGCTGGGTCGCGTTTTGAAAGCCTTTTCTGATGCTAATGGATCGGTGCGTACCGCAGTCGTTAAAACGGCTCGCGGTGAATATAAGTGACCTATCTCAAAAATGTGTGTCGTTGTAGCCAGTGGCGTTGCGAGAAATTTCAAAGGGGGGGGGGGGCATAATTTTCACATTTTTTTCAAGCGAATTTTTTTCCCGGCCAAACAAATTTGAAGCTGATTGAAAAACTAGAAAAGTTCTAGGGGGACCTGAGGCATGCTTCCCCGGAAAAAATTTGAAAATTTACATGCTACAATGGCTATTTTAGTGCTTCTTGAATAATTTTCACGCAAATTTTGTTTAGATTTTTTGGCCCTACTTCTGCGTACTTCGCCAAAAATGATGCATTTTGTTCGCACATTTTCGATTATGCGTGCTTAAGGCGTAGTCCTATAAGACTTATTGCAATCGAAGGGGTTCGAGATTATGAAAAAATTGTATACATCAAAAAAACATTTTTGAAAATGGCTGGTGGGAGAATGCATTACCTTTCATCCTACCCCCCTGGATCCGCCCCTGGTCATAAGCTACAGAAACCATCAAAAGAGTCTAGCATATTTCAGTCACTTGGCACCATTAGTTTTGTTCTTTTTTACCAAAAGATCGAGTCAAAAGGGGGGGGGGGGGGCATGGCACAATGCCTCCCCCATAAATACGCTCCTGGTTGTACCTAACCATCACGTTGATTCTGCTCCAGCGTGGTTGTCAAACGAGTAGGTTTACTTGAAATCTGAGGCGTGTTGTTTTTATGTCAATTGTTGAATTGAAGTGTAGGCCTGTACACAACATTTGTTACGAAAAATATAGCACAGTTTTGTGTATTTTTGGGGGGAATGTAAAATATTGTGTCAGTTACAGCTGTTTTTCACCGTAAACTGTTTTTCATAGTGTGCTGGGTTTTTTCATCTGTAACCTCAAACGCACTTTGTCAATCGAACTGATTAAAAGGCTCTACAGCTCTCACGCCTTTTCTTGCATTCACGTGATATTTTACTTCAACTCATGTAACTTTGTCACTCACCTTGTTACAGTTGTTCAGCACAGCCGTGTTCGCAACTACACGTTGTGTTTTGTATGAGTTTTCTTAAAAAAGCCTCCAATTGTATATGAAGTTGAGCACTTTACTAAACCAATGAAGGTTTTAAGCACATGATGTTTTAAATGATCTTTTATTATTCAGCTTATTATTTTCAATGTCTAGTACTAGCAGTTTTTAGTTTGAATTTTGTTGATTATTGACGTTAAGTGTGCGCTAGGATCCATGCAAGTCGGGAATTTCCGAGTGTAGAATAATATTTTCACAATTCAAGGTCAACGAGGTTGATCTTAAACAGTTTTAAACCTTCCAATTTGTTCCCCCTGAAAAGCCGTTCGTTTTATTGCACTGTTGGTTTTAGTTCCTGTCGTTGTATGCCCATTTGTTGACTGAAATCAATTAAACTAAGAATTAATTAGTGCATGGGATGCGACTATATATGGGGCGCCATCTGTTCACTCTATTTGCAGTATGTTTTTTTGTATATTCATACGAACGCAAAAACATACAACTGAACGCATAAGCAAATATGCAGACGCAAAAATAAACAGTCAAACGCAAAAATAAACAGTCAAACGCAAAAATAAAGAATCAAACGCAAAAAAAAGAATCAAACGCAAAAATAGACATCCAAACGCAAAAATAAACAATCAAAACGTTTGTGCATTTGGTTCAGTCCCATTGTTTTTCTTCAAAAAGGCAAACGCAAAAATAAATAGTCAAACGCAAAATAAATAAGCAAAAAGATTGCACAGATTTGTATATTTAATGCTTGGTTGGTCAATGGCCACGTGATTTAGTTTATGTTGTGTTGCCATTTTTTCTTTTTGTTTAGTTTACGACCGTCGCACAATGTATCTGTACTACTAACAGTGGAACCAAGTGGAACCACTCTCTGTGCTCAGTCAGAGTCCGAAACGAAAATCAGAGTTTAGAAGCTGCGTTGCCATTTTTTATTTTTGTTTTTAAATTTTTTTTATGAAATTTACAAGGAGTTTCTAGTGCTTTTGATTGCTGAACTAATTTGGCAATAAATGAGAAAAGTAAGAAGTTTTGATCTGGGGTAAATGATAAAGTAACTATGGGGAGTACGGGGTATGGAGTATGGGGAAGAATAGGGAGTATAAAGAATTTGGGGGAGTTTGATTTAAGGGAGTTGAAAGTGTGGAAGGAGATGTGGAGAAATGTGTTGGGGTGTGGAGAAGTGTGGAGAAGTGTGGGGGGAGGAAAGGGGAGGTGTGGGGGAGATGTGGGGAAAAATGGGTAGAGGATCCCATATCCCCTATATCTCCCCTCACTTCTCCCACACTCCAACACACTTCCCACATCTCCCCCCACACCTCTTTTCACACCTCCCCCCACACTTTTCCACTCCTAGCCCCACACTTCCCCACTCCTTCCATATTCCCCCCATGCTTGACCCAACTCCCCGAACTACCAAAAATTTTCCTATTACTCCTCTAAACTCTCCCAAATTGTTTATAACCCCCT
>CAXFYD010000148.1:0-13122 GCA_964006365.1 Trididemnum miniatum | reverse complement strand
ATTTCGGTCTCCCTGACGGTCAGGTTCATCTGACCGGCTCCGTCGCAGCAAGCATCATTGAGCCAGAATAGTGCGATTGCCGGGTCAGAGGCAACCGGTCTTGCCAGACGCCCGGCGCTGTGAAATCAATGGCGCTCCGGTCGCTACCCCTTTCGGTTCGGCGATCGCAATGATCAGCGCAGGTTCCATCCGATGAACAATCCTTCCTCTCCCGTCGACCCCGACGGCCTCCTTGAATATTCCGTGGTCTTCACCGACCGTTCGCTCAACCACATGTCCAAGCGCTTCCAGGGTGTCATGCGCGACATCGCGGCAATGCTGCGTGAGGTCTACAATGCGGAGGATGTTGCGATCATTCCGGGCGGCGGAACCTTCGCGATGGAGGCCGTCGCCCGCCAGTTTGCCGGTGGTCGCAATTGCATGATCATTCGCGACGGATGGTTTTCCTATCGCTGGTCGCAGATCTTCGAAGCCGGCGATATTCCCGCCTCTTCAACAGTGTTGAAGGCTCGGCGACTGGTCGAGGAAACCCACGCACCGTTTGCTCCACCGCCGATAGAGGAAGTTGTCACGGCAATCGCGGAACACAAGCCGGATATTGTCTTTGCACCGCATGTGGAGACCTCCGCCGGCATCATGTTGCCGGAATCCTACGTGTGCGCAGTCGGTGAAGCGGTCCGTGCTGTTGGCGGTCTGTTCGTGCTCGACTGTATTGCCTCCGGCGCCATGTGGGTCGACATGGCCGAATGTGAGGTCGACGTGCTGATCAGCGCTCCACAGAAGGGCTGGAGCTCATCCCCCTCCGCCGGCCTTGTCATGATGGGCGAGCGTGCCGTCGAGCGTCTGCCTGAAACGACAAGCTCGAGCTTTGCATGCGACTTGAAAAAGTGGTACCAGATCATGCAGGCCTATCTCAATGGCGGCCACGCCTATCACGCGACCATGCCGACCGACGCTCTTGTCGGATTTCATGATGCCATGGCCGAAACAAAGGAGCTCGGTTACGACAACGCCCGCGCCAGACAGCTCGAGCTCGGCACAAAGGTCCGCGCCCTGCTCGAGAGCCGCGGGTTCGACAGCGTTGCCGCTCCTGGTTTTGAAGCACCCGGCGTTGTGGTCGTCTACACAGACGATGTCGACAAGCACAACGGCAGCAAATTCGCAGCCCAGGGCATGCAGATCGCCGCCGGCGTCCCGCTGCAATGCGACGAACCGGACGATTTCCAGACTTTCCGCATCGGCCTGTTCGGCCTCGACAAACTGAACCATGTCGATCGCACGGTGGACCGGTTGAAGTCGGTGCTCGACCGGATCAACTGACCCGATCAGCGCGGATCATCTCGGACGCCTTTTCGGCGATCATCACCACGGGTGCATGCGTGTTGCCGGAAACGATGTTCGGCATGATCGAGGCATCCACGACACGTAGACCGTCCACCCCGCGGACCTTCAGTTGCGGATCGACAACTGCATCCGCATCCGTTCCCATACGTGCCGTCCCGACGGGATGGAATATGGTGGTCGATATGTCCCCGGCGGCCTTCACCAGGTCGGCGTCGCTCATCACGTCCGCGCCGGGCAACATTTCCGTCGGGTTGAATTCCCGCATACGCCGTGTCGCCATCAACTTGCGTGCATGGCGTAATGATTCGACCGCAACTTCCTTGTCGGCATCAGCGGAAAGATAATTCGGACGGATGGCGGGTGCCTCGAGTGGATCGGGGCTCTTCAGTTCAATCGCTCCACGGCTTTCAGGCCGAAGATTGCAGACGGATACTGTCAGTGCCGGATGCGTATGCAGTGGCTCGCCAAACCGATCGAGCGACAACGGCTGCACGTGATATTCGATATTCGGTTCCTCGTAGCGAGCGTGGGAGCGGGTAAACAGGCCAAGCTGGCTTGGCGCCATCGACATCGGCCCCGATCGGAAAAGCGCATACTGCAGGGCGATCCCAACCTTGCCCGCCAGCGAGGCCTGCCGCTCGTTGAGCGTATCGGCATTCTCGATAGAGAAGATCGACCGGATCTGCAGGTGATCCTGCAGATTGGCGCCAACGCCCGGGCGCTCCACCAGCACATCGATGCCATAATCGGAAAGCAGCTGGCCGGCCCCGATGCCCGACAGTTGCAGCAAATGCGGCGATCCGACGGCGCCGGCAGACAGGATGATTTCCCGGCTGGCCTCGACCGTGACCGGTTCGCCGTTGACGCGCAGATCGAGCCCAGTCGCCCTCATCCCGTCGAACCGGATACGTTCGGCTTGAGCACCGGTCTGCACTGTCAGGTTGGATCGGTTTTGGACCGGCTTGAGAAATGCTCTAGCAGCACTCCATCGCACACCGCGACGCTGGTTGACCTCGAAATAGGCCGACCCCTCATTGGTTCCGCTGTTGAAATCGTCGGTTTTCGGAATGCCGATTTCTTCTGCCGCCTCGCGCACCGCATCGAGGATGGGCCAGCTCAGGCGCTGCGATTCGACCCGCAATTCGCCGCCTTGCCCATGCAGGGCGTTGTCGAGCCGGGCATGGTCCTCGGACTTGCGGAAATAGGGCAGCACATCCTCCCAGCCCCAACCTGGATTGCCGAGTTGACGCCAAAGATCGTAGTCGCGCGCCTGACCGCGCATGTAGATCATGCCGTTGATCGAAGAACACCCGCCCAGTAGCTTGCCACGGGGATACGGGATCGCGCGGCCGTTGAGGCCCGGTTCGGACTCTGTCTTGAAACACCAGTCCGTGCGCGGATTTCCCATGCAGTAGAGGTAGCCGATCGGAATGTTGACCCACATCAGCCGGTCGTCGCCACCGGCCTCCAACAGCAGCACGCTGGTAGAGGGGTCTGCGCTGAGCCGATTGGCCAGGACACATCCGGCGGAACCCGCGCCGATTATGATGTAGTCAAACGTACCGATGGATCGGCGGAGCGGTGACGTCATCGGTTTATTCTTGCCCCTCTCTCCCTTGACGAAGGCAGGATTTTATCAACACGTCGCCAAGTCTCAACTGTGACCGGGACTTAGCACAAGATTGCCCTGTAACTCGATGAAACAAAGGTTGAATCCCTTGTTTCTGACGGAGCGATTTTGCAACGCCTCACCGCAACCCCTTGCAGATCAAGGGATTCACGAGGCGATCAGATCATGATGCGCTGATTGTGGCCAATGCGACGGCCTCCTTGCGCCACATAACCGCCCCGATTGTCTCAACAATCGCTCCTAGTGTCCCAGTATGGAGTTTTTTGTTGTTCGGGCGCAGCAAATCATCGATCAAATCATCAGTCCTATCAGACAGTTAATTGAGGAGGCTGATGTGAGTTCGCCCCACATGAGTGACCAAAAGGCGGTCACTCCGGCTAATCCGAAGATCGAGGGCGACCATTTCAGGGGCAAGATGGGAAACCGCTGCGGCGGAACAAGGAACACGAGTATTGGACTCTAGGCCATGAATGTAGCTGCAAACATCGATCTCAGAACCGAGGCACGGGCCTGTTTCGATGCCGGTCAATGGAATGAAGCCGCAGCACTTTTCCGCAACCTTGAACGCTCATCCGAACTTTCACCAAACGAAAATGTCTATCTCGGTGTCGCGCTGACAAACCTGAACAAGCTCGACGACGCTATCAATCGGTTTGACGACCGGGCCCTTTCCACTTCGTCTATGCGCAAATTCGTCCGTCGGCGGGCCGTCGTGCCTCAAATGCAGAGCAAGAATTTCCCCGGCGCCGAAGCGGTGCTGAAGCGGCTGCTTGAGGTCTCGCCCGACAATGTGACCAATCTCGGTTCACTCGCCACCGTGCTCCTCGGCGAGGGCAAAAGTGATGAAGCGATCGCTTGCCTCATCCGGGCCTACCGGCTGGATCCGCAAAGCACCAAACTGCGCAACCGGGTCATACGGACCTGTTTGCGCACCGGAGATGTCAGCGCAGCCTGCCGATTTGCACTGCAGGAAAAGGACCGCTGGTCCGAGGACCACCGGTTTGCACATCTCAGCGCTCTGGCGCTACTGCGCGCGGACAAACCGGATCTGGCGCTGGGTGCAGCCGAAGCCATTCATCTTGATCCGGATTGCGATGCCGAGGCCATGGCCACGGCGGCGGAAGTGTTTCTTGCGACCGCCCAACCTCACCGGGCGATGGAAGTCGGCCACAAAGTATTGCACCGCAAACTGGAGACCGCGCGCATCCGGTTGTTGATGGCACGTGCTTCACTCAAACGCGGAGATGACACGAGCATCGCCATGCATCACCTGCGCCGTTGCCGGACGTTGGAACCGGACCATCTGCCCGCAACGGAATTGTTGGCAGACCTGCTGTTGCAGGATGGCGATTTCCGCTCGGCAGCAGACCACCTTGAAAACGTCTTGCGCATTGACCCCAAGCAGATCGAAAGCCGCGTCAAGCTGGGTGAGACATGGCGGTTCCTTCAACGCCAAACGGAAGCAGCACAAGTGCATGCTGAAGCCCTGGCAATGGAACCGGAGCCGCGAGACTGGAAACGGCAGGCTGTCGCCGCCCTGGCGCGTGCCGGCCGTGAAGAAGAAGCGCAGGCCGCCTTCGATGCGTTCATTCAGGCCAAGGGAAGCGAGCTACCCGCCTGTTTGCCTGCCGGCCTCAACATCCTGTTCGATCAGACCGGCAAGGCAGACATTCCCGCATCCACGCTCGACTGGGCGTGGAAGATTTCGCAAAACGCCCCGGGAGAACGCCGTTATCTCGACCGCACGGCATGGGAACGGATGGCCAAGTGGGGCCACCTCGCCGACAAGCTGATCACTGACTGGCTGGAATGCCGACCGCAGGAGAGTTCTGAACTGAGCGATCTGTTCAGGGGGCTCGATGAGGTCGCAAGCCAACTCGAGGCGGCCACCGAAGACGGCAAAGGCGCCATTCTTGTCACCGCGCATCTGGGCCCGATGCACGCCGGTCCGCTGGCGCTGCAGCGGTTGGGCATTCCTCACAAATGGCTTGGATCCATGCCAAAGCTGTCGCCACTGGCCCGTGACGATTCCCTGATATCCCTGAGCGAACAGTCCGACACCGACATTGCCGTTGCTTTCAACTATGCGCTGGCAAGCGGTCAAACGGTGGTCACAGCGCTGGACGGCGCACCGGACCCGTCGGCTCCGACGATGCGCTTCGAAGGCCAGGCCATCCCCTATTCCCGAATGGCTGCACGCGCCGCTTATCGCAACAAAGCGCCGGCCTTCTTTGCCATGCCCTATTGGAAGGGTGGCTTCATCGAATTCCAGGTAAGGCCAATGCCCAACCCCCAATCCGGCGAGACCCTGGAGGCCTTCGAAGCCCGTTGGAGCGACGCTTATGGTGCGCACCTCAAAAACGGGGTGGCACTTGGACCGGAAAACCTGCGTCTGACCGGCGGCCTGTGGCGAAGCATCCGATAGGCGTCAGTTCCGAATAATGTGTTCTGTAGGCGTTATCCGCCACGCCCCTGCCTCCGACAATTTGGGGCTGCAGGCAGCCGACTGTCCGGGCAAAAGCAGTATCACTCCGTCAGCCTGCCATTTCTCCGTTTCAACGGCAGCTTGAGATATGCGTTGGGCTTCGATTTGCAGAGCCCTTTCGTCGGCGGTAACCAGCTCACGATAAAGGGACTCTTTCATCCACAGCGGCCTGGGCGTGTCACCATAGAGCACTTCCTCGAGCTGTTCGGGATCAGCATCTGGTATCTGGACCAGTCCGGTAAACGTGAAAATGTGGTTGGCCATCGGATAGTTATCAAAGAATGCCGGTAGCGGCGTGTCGATCCCGACGCCGTCCAAGCACGCCTCCAGTGCCGTGAAAGGCCCGTAGCGATAGCGCACATCTTTGAGTGTCCAAACGTACATGACCAATACCGGCAGAAGAGCAGCAGCAAAAACCAGATTTTGAAGCGGCATCGCGCCCAGACCCGGGACCTTTCGGCCAAATCCACCAACCAATGGCAACTCGCCGATCGCGGGCAATCTCCACTGCAGGAGACGGGCCATGCCAAACCCGCAAACCACGGCGACCGCAGGAAGGAACGGATACATGTATACTCCTCCGACTGAATTGGCCCGAATTTTCTGTTGGCACTGAGTCAATTTATCGCAGTGCACTTTCGTCGCGCAGCCTGCATTTTGTCGGCATGAATGACGCAAAGATATCGATCACTCTTAGCGAAGAAGAGCGTACAGCCCTTGAGGCGGTCTGCCGCCGCCGCAAGGTTGAGGCCCTTGTATGGAAACGCGCCAGAGCGTTTTTGTTGCTGGATGCCGGCGAAGATGCCCGCACGGTGTGTCGCATCCTGGACATCGGGCCGACTGTCCTGACGGAATGGAAGTCGGCTTTTGCGGCCATGGGACTTTCGTTTTTCGGGCTGAAGGACTACAGCCCCCGGCAGGGCCATTTGTCGTTTGCGCAGGAGGCTGAACTGAAGGCGCATTTCAGCAACACCCCACCTCGCAACGCCGACGAGGTCTGTGCCCATATTCTGGCGGAATACGGCCAGAGCTATTGCTCCTCGGGAGCTGCAAAGCTGATGAGCCGTCTTGGGTTTGAGTACAGGAAGCCACAGGTTCTGCCGACCCGGGCCGCTGAAGCGGCACAGGAAGCCTTCATCGCCGCTTACGAGGCGCTGATGAGGCGGTTGGACGACGATGAGATGGTGGTGTTTTCGGATGCCGTGCACCCGACCCACCAAAGCCGCCCCGCCCACGGCTGGTTTCCCAAGGATCAGAAAACCGCCATCAAGGCCAGTTCAGGCCGCAAGAGATTGAATATTCAAGGTGCGATTGATCTCGAGACCTTCCAGTTCACCTTTGTCGAAGCCGAAAAGATCAATGCTCGCACGACCCGCCAGATGCTCGAAAAGCTGGAACTGGCCAACCCTTCAATGACGGCGATCCATGTCTTTGTGGACAATGCCCGCTATCATCATGCCAAAGTGCTTCAGCCTTGGCTGAACGCTCCGGACCGCAGGGTCAAACTGCATTTCCTGCCGCCCTACGCGCCGCATCTGAACCCGATCGAGCGTCTTTGGGGCGTCATGCACAAGTGGGTCACCCACAATCGCCATTACGCCACGTTCAATCAGTTCGCCGACGCCATTATGGGGTTCTTTCGACAAACCCTTCCAGACAAATGGCACGAGTTTCGCGACACCGTGACCGACAACTTCCGGGTCATCTCGCTCCGAAAATATAAGCTGATTTGAGATCGAGAAACGATCAGGTCAATTCAGTCGGATGAGTATAGTGTGTGATTTTCGATGACATCAGAGAGATCGCCGCCACCGGGACGAGATACCAGGCGAACAGCGTTGTGATCCGCGGATCACGGGCAGAAGGATACTCCCTGACAACAAAGAACAAGCCGACAAGATAGGCCAGTGCGCCGCCGCTCTTGATGACTATCTTGACGGTTGTGAGCACATAGAAAGTCCAGGGTTTGAGGTGGTCGGGATCGAGGTAAGCGGTGAACCGCTCGACCACGTGATCACCGAAAATGACGTTCCAGAAGTGCTGACCGAATTGCCAATGCTGGTAGATGAACCACGGCGCAATCAGCACCACCACCATTGCTGCTACGCCAAGCCAGATCCATATTTCCGAAAAGAACCGTTTGAGCAAATGGGGATGCAAAAGAAGGACAACTACCAGCGTCACCGGCAGGAAAAGCGCGGCCACGAATTTGCTCATGAAGCCCAGCACGAACAACAGACCGATGGCTATCGGATGTATCAAAGATCGTCGCGAACTATCCACCCATGCCATGAAGTGGAAGAGGCTGCCGGTATATTGAAGCAGCACCGCACTTTCCGTGTTGTTGGCCAGAACTCCGTGGTTCAGCAAAGGATCCCGGAAGGCGAAAAACACCAGGGCTGTCAGCACGCCGCCCCAGCGACCGCCCAGGCGAAGCCCAATGGCCACAAGATAGCCGAAAATCAGGATAGCAAGCACGGCATCGGCAAACCGCAAGCCCCACATTGTTTGAGGCAGTCCCATCTCCAGCCCCAACGCGGTCAGCCAGAACTTCAGAGGCGGTTTTTCCAGAAAGGGCGGATTGTCCTTATAGATCCCGATGGGCGTCAGCCACTCCCCGGTTTCGACCATCTTGATCGCAGCAAAAGAGTAGATCGCCTCATCGTTTTCGACATCGCCATGACCGATCCAAAGGAGGATCGGCAACCCGATCAACAAGACCATGAGCAGCAGTTCAACGACGAGTTGCCGGTGTGTCGCGGAAGGAACGTGAGAAGTCATGGAAGGGCGTCAAACTCCTGTGACAAGCGGTGCTCTCGGTCGCCGGTTTGAGGACGACCGAACGTATGCCACGCGATCCTCCGCTCTGGAACCAAGGCCATAGCGAAGTCGCTCTCGGATGTCACTATGCTGCGCGGTTAAGCCGTCAATTCCTGCCGAGTTGTTGATCGCATCGTAACAATAGCGAGACTTTGCACCATTAGGTGAATCCGGCATGCTGGGTCGGCTTCGCGCCAAAACGTGCTTAGAAAGCGGGCACACCGTCGAGCTGCCCAAACAGGAGCAACGATCCGGATGTCGCAGTTTCAACTCCTCGTCGAATCGCTGTTCATATTGGTCGCACTGTGTGCATCGGCCATCTGGTTGCGCCGACGTGGCGTGATCCGCCCAGAGGAACAGCAGGTCTTCGGGAGGTTGGTGACCGATTTCGCTCTTCCCGCCATCATTTTCGTCAGTCTCAGCCGAGTTCCGTTCTCGACCGAGGCATTGATGCCGGTCCTGCTTCTTTTGGTGATCGGTGTCGCGATCATGATTCCCACTTGGCTGATAGGCCGAGCAATGGGGCTCGACCGGCCAACGATCGGATCGCTGATCCTCGTCGCCGCCTATGGCGGTGCGGCAACACTTGGCCTTTCACTTATTCGCCGTGTATTCGACGACAACGTCACTGTCATGC
Source organism: Trididemnum miniatum (assembly GCA_964006365.1). Lineage (NCBI taxonomy): Eukaryota > Metazoa > Chordata > Ascidiacea > Aplousobranchia > Didemnidae > Trididemnum > Trididemnum miniatum. The sequence goes on along the minus strand of CAXFYD010000148.1, from coordinate 4,206 downwards.
GCGATGCCGTGCTGATCGGCGAATATGGCCTTTTGCTGCCGGTGTTTACGGTTGGTGTCGCCGTCGCCATCCATTTCGGCCAAACCGACGGCCGAAAGGTGAGCCTTTGGGCAGCCAGCCGACCGTTTTTCACCTCACCGATCTTCATCGCTATGATCCTCGGAACAGCGGCATCGGCCATCGACCTGCCGCAGAGCAACAGGTTCGTCGAAGTTTTCGAGGATTTTCTCAAGGTCGCGGCGCGGCCGCTGACAGTGCTGGTGGCCTTCAGCATCGGCCTGGCGCTCAGGCCGATTGCCGCACGTCAACTGACGGCACTGATTGCGGTCACCGTTCTTCTGAAACTCGTGGCCGAGCCGCTGATGGCCTGGGGCCTGGCACTGTCCTTTGAGCTGCCAAAACTCGAAAGAGAGCTGCTGGTCCTGTTGGCGGCCATGCCGTCCGGCGCCATCTCCGCCGTGCTGGCGGCGCGCTACGGCTGCAACAGCGCCATGGCATCGGCCATGGTCGTCGCAACGGCCGTCGTCAGCCTGATATCGCTGCCGCTGACGCTCTATCTCGGTGGGTGAGCCGTTTTGACGCCTTTGCGCATTGCGACCGGGCATCCTACATAGATGAACAATGTGGGCAGAGTGGAAGGGGATACCGTCGTGAAAGCCAGACGCAGAGGCGGTCGGGTCAGTCTGACGGTTTTGCTTTCAACGGCAATCGGCCTCCTCATATTGCTTTCGGTCGGAACCGTGCTGTTCATCACTGCCGGTGCGAACTTCCGCAACACGTTCGAGTTGTTGCGCAACTCCGGTGAGCTCACGATGAGCGGCCTGGAAACCAGCGTCAAAGCCTATGTCGATCCGGTGCAGGACCTGGCCGATCACATGTCACGGCTGGTCAGCGACGGTACAATTGACATTTCCGACAAGGAAGGGGTTCGCGACGTCCTTCTTGGCGCGCTTGGCCCCTCACCGCAGATTTCCGCAGTCGTCGTGTGGGACCGAGAACGTCGGCCGGTCCTGGCAATCGAAGAGGCCGACGGATCGGTCGAAACGTTGCTGGCTTCTTTCGCCGACGATCAGGCTCCGACCGAAGCGACCGCGCCCGACAAGCCGACATGGAGCCAGCCCGTCACCTACGGCGATTCGACCTTCATCAACATCCAGACGGCGCTCTACCGCGATGGCGTTTATGTCGGTGCCTTCGCAACCGGAATTGACACAGCCAGGCTTTCGACCCTGGTACGGGAGATCGGTCGCGACCTCGGCATGACCGCATTCATCCTTTACGGCGATCATCGCGTGCTTGCCCACCCAGAGATGCGTGCGGCGCCGGCCACTCTCACACTGGGGCAGTCGACCGATCTGACCCTCAGGCTGAAAACCCTTGCTCAGTTCGGCGATCCAATTCTGGCCGCCTACCCACGCCGCGAACGTGACCTGCCCGGCCAGTCGGCCAGTTTCGAAAACAGCATCGTCGAGGTGAATGAAGAGGGCTATCTGTTCCTGACCAAAGAAATCGACGGCTACAGCCCGCTGCCATGGCACATCGGCGTTTACGCCAATGTGGAAGATATCGGCGACGAGTTCTTTCGTCTCCTGGCATCGACCGCGGTCGCGTTTGTGATCCTGGTGGTTGCCATCATTCTGGGATTTCTGCTGGCTCGCTACCTGGCGCGGCCGATTGTCCAACTGTCCAAGGCCGAGGCGCAGGTCGGCGACCTGGACCTGGAGAACATCCAGATCCCGAAGTCGTCCTTCATCCGAGAAATCAACAACCAGATCACGTCCTTCAATCGCATGCTCGACGGCCTCCGGACGTTCGAAACCTACGTCCCGAAAGCACTGGTTCAGCGAATCATTTCACAAGGCGGGTCAGGTGAAATCATCTCGACCGAAAGCAATCTGACGCTGATGTTCACGGACATCGTCGGCTTCACCAAGCTGTCGGAAAGCCTGCCTCCCGGCGAGGTCGCGCGACTTCTGAACGAACATTTCGCCATCATCAATCAATGCATCGAGGCCGAAGGCGGCACCATCGACAAATACATTGGCGATGCGGTCATGGCCTTCTGGGGAGCGCCAGACCCGCAAAGCGACCACGCCGCCCGCGCCTGCCGTGCTGCCCTGGCAATACGTCAACGTCTGCAGCAAGCCGGCAAAACAAAGCCGGACGATCCGCGGTTCCGCCTCAAGATCTCGATCCATTGCGGTCCGCTGATCGTCGGAAACATCGGCGCACCTGGCCGCATCAACTACACCGTCGTCGGTGATACCGTGAACACCTGCAGCCGCATCCAGGACCTGTGCGTTCAGGCCGATGACGGAAAATCGGCCGCCATCATCCTGGTCAGCGACGAGATCACGCACGCGACAGACAACGGCTTTCAGTTCGAACCGGCCGGCAGTTTTCAGGTGAAGGGCAAGTCGATGCCGGTGAACGTCTTCAGGCTCCTCGGCGAAGATGGAGAGCCGGCGAATACAGCCGGCTCACTGGAGCCGAAACCAATTCAAGCGACGACCGCAACTGATTCATAAGAATCGGTTTTTCGGCCTTGCTAACAATCCGCTTGAAGTCCGGCCAACGCTCATGCCGGGTCAGCCGACTTCCATCAGATGCTTCGCCAGAACCTCCGGTTTCGAGAACATCGCTTCGTGCGATGCTTCGAGATCGATCATCCGTGTCGGATTCCCCGGCCATGCGGCGTTCATATCGGAGACGATGACCTCACTGGTGGACGGCACAAGGGTCTGGTCCTGCGTGCAGCGAATGTAAACCCGCTCGATGTTTTCAAAACCGTCGGCGAATGTTGCCGCCTCGCCATACATCGCCGCCGGCGCGTCAGGCGTCAGCATGTGCATCACGGTGGCGAGCAACCGGTCATCGACATCCGCCGCCAGCGCTTCCTTGGCAGTCGCCAGGTAGTCGGCATCGGTCCGAACGCGGATCGATTCGCAGCGCACCGATTTTGGCGGGGTCTGCCATAACGATTGGACCGAGCTTGCTTTTCTTCTGCTGGTCTTCCAGTTCCAGATACGCCCCAGCCGGCTTTCCGGGCATCGGCGCAAGAGCGGCCAGGTAAACGAGACCGTCGAATTTTTCCGGCGCTTTGGCAGCGGCAAAGGTAATCGGGACACCGCCCATGGAGTGCCCGACGGCGATGACCCGTTCGGCCCCCTCGGCCTTGGCACGGTCGGCAGCCGCAATGACCGCATCGGCAAAGGCGTCGATCGGGATCGGCGCGATCGATGATGGCTCGGTGGCGAAGGCAGCCGGATCGAGCGGCCGTTTCATGAATGATTCCGGAATGGTGGCATCGAGACCATGGCCCGGCAGATCGATGGCGATCGTCGCACGTCCGGCATTGTTGAGGACCGGCTCGACCAGTCCCCAGCACCAGCCCCCGTGCCACGACCCATGCACCAAGATGAAGGTCGTTCCGTTGCCCTCCCGGGCCGAGGCCGGCTGGCTCGATACCGTCAGGGCGCCGGCAATTCCGGCACCGCCCAAGGTCAGCATTTCGCGTCTGCGCATGATAATCCTCCCGTTTGCTCCATGCGATGGCTCTTCCTATACTAGGATCTGGCCGCAGCATGGCGTTAGCCGCTTTGCGAAGTCAGAAGGCAGAGTGTGGGGCGGGAAAGCAGTTTCGGATCAGTGGGTTACGAACCAGATTGTACGGTAGCGGAAAACGCGACGACCTTTGTCGATCGCAACTACGACGATTTCGACGCCCAGTCCGAGCGGCTGACAGGCCATGATCAGCGTTACATGCAGCTGACGCCAGGTCCTTTCCGCGGTCGTTTCGTCTCCGCATTCCTCGGACCCCGTGTCTCGGTTCATGTCGAGACCGCCAACCAGTCCCTGGAACAAAGCGTCGGCTGCAATCGCGAGCAACTCAATATCGGCCTTGTGCTCGACCCGGACAAGACATTCACCGCCAACGGCATGCACCTGGATGCAAATGGGATCATGATTTCCCGTGCCGATGCCGTGCTTGACATAGACAGTCCGGCTGGCGGCACCGTGGCAGCAATCTGCGTCGATCGAACAGCGATCGAGGAATGCTGTGGCGATGAAGACATCGGGAATTTCCTGCTGAGCCGCCCAGGTTCTGTCGACATCATCCTCGCCCCTGCACTGGCCGAGCAGCTGCGGCAAAACCTGACTGCCGTATTGCGGGCGTGTAATGATGGCAGCGCAGACGAACATTCC
>CAXFYD010000147.1:0-17000 GCA_964006365.1 Trididemnum miniatum | reverse complement strand
GCTTGAATTTTTTTAGAGGTTGAGCTTTTAGAGGGTCAAGGACATGACTTTGAAATCTAATGGAAAAGTGACTATTATTCGTACAGAAAGGGGACTCACAATTAAAGGTACTCGTATTACGATTTACGATGTGATGAATCACCTAGTATCGGGACGCTCGCCAGAGTTAATTTTAAACTGGCTTCCTTTAACAGAAAAGCAGCTTTCCTCAGCTTTATCTTATATTGAAAGTAATCGTGCTGAGGTAGAATTTGAGTACCAAGAAGTGTTGAAAACAGCAGAAGAAGTGCAAAAGTATTGGGAAGAACGAAACCGCGATCGCTTTGCTAAGATTGCGGCAATGCCACCAAAACCTGGTAGAGAAGCTCTATGGGAAAAACTAAAAGCACAGAAAGCTAAACACGCATTAGAATTGTTAAGTTTTTAATCAGTTGCTATAATTTTTGATAGATTTAGCTTTTAGATGGAATAATCTTTTAGAAGATCCTATACCTCCAATTGATGGTATTACCTTAGATTAGATCGAGTTAAAAGTCATGATTCAAACTTACACCGCGAAATATACTAAAATTGATGCAGGTTATATGGGATAATTGGTGGAATGGCCCGAAGTGGTTACGGAAGGAAAAAACTTGGAAGAATGTCGCCTTATGTTACGAGATGCAGCAAAAGAAATGATATTAGCTTATAGAGAGCAAAACCAAGAAATACCCTTGGGAAATAGTTTAATAGAGCAAATGCCAATTGAGGTTAATTATTTTGAAATTTAATCTTAATAATAATGATTATCTCCCAAACCTGAAAAATGATGATACAATTTAATTCTATAGCTTATAAAAGCTGTCACCGTGGCACAGGCATCTTGCCTGTGAGATTAATTATCTGGAGAAGACAGCCCAGAGGGCTATCCCACAAAATATTTAGCCACAAAATTGTGTTGAGTTGATTTTTCGTAGGTTGGGTTGAGGTAACGAAACCCAACACAACTTAGTGTTGTTGGGTTTTGCTATCGCTCAACCCAACCTACAATTGCTAAATCATCTGTGTTCATCTGCGGTTCATGAAAACAATAACCATTAAAGAAGAAAGAAAACTAGAAACAGGATTTGAAGCTACCCTAAGCTTCCACCATACCGACGAATATCCCATTACCATTACCAAACCTTTCAACTCCAAACAAGAACGACAACTAGAGTGGTATTTTGAACATTGGCTACAATGGCCCATGCTGGATAAAGTGAGAGCAAACAACGCCGTTACTAGCATCCAAAGCTATGGAGAACAACTGTTTGAACAAATTTTTGCTAATCGAGATGCTTACAGCAATTACAGACAAGAAAGAAATAACTTAGCTCAAGTAACAATTGAAATTGTCAGTGGCACCCCAGAATTTCAAGCAATACATTGGGAAGCTTTACGAGACCCGGATTTACCGCGACCTTTTGCTGTAGATTGTATCATGTTGCGGAAATACGTCAAACCGGTTTCCACTCAAGCGAAAGTAAAAGAATCTCCCGTTATCAACTTATTAGTAGTAACAGCAAGACCAAATGAAGAAGATGATGTAGGTTATCGAACTATTTCTCGACCTCTGATAGAAGCGATTCAAAACTCGAAGCTGAGAGTAAAGGTTGAATTACTTCGTCCGGGGACTTACGAAGCTTTGGAAAGGCATTTGGAGGAGAAAGGAAGCGGATTTTATCACATCATTCACTTTGACGTTCATGGAGGGTTGTTGAAGTACGAAGAATACGAACAGATTCGGCAACAAACTCAGCTAAATCCTCATTTATATGACTCTCCCTACGGAAGACCTTCCTTTTTAGCGCCCTACTCGGGAGTTAAAGCTTTTCTTTTCTTAGAAACGGAAACGAAAGGAAAAGCTGACCCGGTAGAAGCACAGCAGTTAGCGGATTTATTAACTGGGAAAAGCATTCCGATTTGTATTCTCAATGCTTGTCAGTCGGCAAAACAAATCTCGCCGGATCAAGGACAAGAAGCAGAAACTCAAGCAACAGACGATCGAGAAACTAGTTTGGGTAGCAGACTGATGACTGCAGGAATGCAAATGGTTGTAGCTATGGCCTATTCCGTCACTGTTTCTGCTGCTACATTGACTATAACTAAGCTGTATACAGAGCTGTTTAAGGAAAAAAATATTAACGAAGCTTTGCGCTTGAGTAGACGGGAATTGTTTAACAATAAAGAAAGAGCAGCTCGTTATAATCAAAAGATTAACTTGGAAGATTGGCTTTTACCTGTAGTTTACTGCCATCAACAGGTTAATTTGAATCTGCGAGAATTTACTTTAGCAGAGAAAAGAGAATATTTGCTGCAGCGAAGTAAAAGCTATCGGTTTCCTACTCCTACCTATGGGTTTGTGGGCAGAGATTTGGAGATATTGAAAATAGAAAAAAGATTACTGGGTCGTGGGTTTCGACGACCCTCAACCCACGATAGTGTCGTCGAAACCCACAATGTTTTGCTGTTACAAGGAATGGGAGGAACGGGAAAAACTACTTTACTCAATTATCTCCGTCAATGGTGGCAAACTACTAATTTTGCTCGTCAGGTGTTTTATTTTGGTTACGATGAGAAAGCCTGGAATCTCCAGCAAATTGTGTTTGAGCTGGGTTCTGGGCTGTATGAAGATGAAACGGAAAGAGCAATCTTTCAAACTCTGCCGGTGGAAGTTCAAGTAGAAGAGATCATTGATATTTTCCGAGCTAACGATTATATCTTGATGCTGGATAATTTGGAATCGGTGACGGGAGAGCAATTGGCAATTCAGAATACTTTACCCCAGGAGGAGAGACAGAAGCTGAAGGATTTCTTAGAAAGGTTGGTAGGAGGGAAGACAAAAGTAATCTTGGGTTCTCGTAGTAGAGAAGATTGGGGGTTCGGCGACCCTCACCCCAAGTTGAAAGCAAGAACTTTTGAGCATAATGTTTACGAGCTGAAAGGTTTGGATTGGGAAGCTCGGACTTTGTTGGCTCAGAGGATTTTAGAACGGAATGTGAGAGGAAATCGGATTGAAAAGATAAAGGAAGATGAGAAGTTTCAGCGTTTGATGAAAGTGTTGGCTGGGTATCCTTTGGCCATGGAAGTGGTGCTGGCTAATCTGAAAAATAAATCTCCGGGGGAGGTTTTGGAAGGTTTGCAAGCGGTCCCTGCACTTCGGCTACCCTTCGGCTACCCTTCGACTTCGCTCAGGGCAAGCGCTCAGGGCAAGCGCTCAGTGACCGCGTAGCCGAAGGGCGGCAGATGTTACTATGGATTCCGGGAGCGAGGATAAGACTAGAAGTATTCTCAAATGCGTAGAGTATTCTCATAGTAATTTATCTCCTGATGCGCAAAAGTTGTTGTTGTGTTTGGCTCCTTTTAGTGGGTTTATTTACCGTAGCAATTTTGATAATTATGGGAAAGAGCTAGAAAAACTGGAACCATTTAAAGATTATCCTTTCTCTGAGTTTGAACTAGCTATTGAGGAAGCCATTAACTGGGGTTTGCTCTCTCCTGATAAAGACAATCCTCCACTACTGACTATTCAACCAATTTTTCCCTATTTCTTGAAGGCGAAGTTAAATGAGTTAGATGAGGAGATTAGGGAATCTTTGTGGGAGGGATTTAAGAATCATTATATAGAGTTGGGAAATTCTTATTTATATGAGTTGATGGAGTCTAAGGAAGCTAAAGAAAGGCAATTGGGCATATTCTTCTGTCGGCTGGAATATGAAAATCTCTACAATGCCCTGCTCCTTTGTCTGAAGAAGCACGAGACTGTTGATATCTTCTTCTGTTTGTTTCAATACTTGGATTTAATTAAGGATTTTGCTACTAATTTGAAACTAGCTGAATTTGTCTGGGAAGCACAGCAAGCTTATCCAGAGGAAATTAGAACAGGAGAGATAGGACTTCGCATTGTATTGACTCTGTATACTTTAGCTGCTAGCTATTTAGACACAAAGAATTACTTACAAGCAAGAGAGTCTTATAAGCAAGCGATCGAACTAACTCAGCAACTAACGGGTATAAAAGAAAGGGAGAAACAGTCAGCACTTGCTACTGCCTACCACCAATTGGGAATGGTTGCTGAGGAATTAAGAAAATGGGAAGAAGCTAGAAATAATTACCAACAAGCTCTCGCAATCAAAATTGAATACGGCGATCGCTATTCTCAAGCCTCTACCTACCACCAATTGGGAATAGTTGCCCAGGAATTAAGAGAATGGGATGAAGCAAGAAACAACTACCAGCAAGCTTTAGCTATCAATATTGAATACGGCGATCGCCATTCTCAAGCTAGTACCTACTACGAATTAGGAAGAGTTGCCCTAGAATTAAGAGAATGGGATGAAGCTAGAAATAATTACCAGCAAGCTCTTGCAATCAAAATTGAATACAACGATCACTATTCTCAAGCTCTTACCTACCACGAATTAGGAAGAGTTGCCCTAGAATTAAGAGAATGGGATGAAGCTAGAAATAATTACCAGCAAGCTCTTGCAATCAAAATTGAATACGGCGCACCGCTACGCGGATCCCTTCGGGATCGCCATTCTCAAGCGAATACCTACCACCAATTGGGAAATGTTGCCCAGGAATTAAGACAATGGGATGAAGCTAGAAATAATTACCAGCAAGCTCTTGCAATCAAAATTGAATACAGCGCACCGCTACGCGGATCCCTTCGGGATCGCCATTCTCAAGCGAATACCTACCACCAATTGGGAAATGTTGCCCTAGAATTAAGAGAATGGGATGAAGCTAGAAATAATCACCAGCAAGCTTTAGCTATCTGTATTCAATACAGCGATCGCCATTCTCAAGCCTCTACCTACCACCAATTAGGAAGAGTTGCCTATGAATTAAGAGAATGGGATGAAGCTAGAAATAATTACCAACAAGCTTTAGCAATCAATATTGAATACGGCGATCGCCATTCTCAAGCGAATACCTACCACCAATTGGGAAATGTTGCCCTAGAATTAAGACAATGGGATGAAGCTAGAAATAATTACCAGCAAGCTTTAGCTATCTTTATTGAATACGGCGATCGCCATTCTCAAGCCTCTACCTATCACCAATTGGGAAGACTTGTTCAGGAATTAAGAGAATGGGATGAAGCTAAAAATAACTACCAGCAAGCTTTAGCTATCAAAATTGAATACGGCGATCGCTATTCTCAAGCCTCTACCTACGGCCAATTGGGAAATGTTGCCCTAGAATTAAGAGAATGGGAAGAAGCTAGAAATAATTACCAGCAAGCTTTAGCTATCAAAATTGAATACAGCGATCGCCATTCTCAAGCGAATACCTACCACAATTTAGGAATGCTTGCCTTTCAATTAAGAGAATGGGATGAAGCTAGAAATAACTATAAGCAAGCTCTCTCAATCAAAATTGAATACGGCGATCGCCATTCTCAAGCTCTTACTTACCACAATTTAGGAATAGTTGCCGAGGAATTAAGAGAATGGGATGAAGCTAGAAATAACTACCAACAAGCTCTCGCAATCTATATTGAATACGGCGATCGCCATTCTCAAGCTCTTACTTACCACAATTTAGGAATAGTTGCTGAAGAGTTAGAACAGTATTCAGAAGCAAAAGCCAAATATCTGCAAGGGTTACAAAACTGGGCTGAGTTTAATGACATGTATCGTATAGAAACTTTTTCAATTCCTGCACTTGCCCGCTTATATCGAAAGACTCAAGATTCCAGCTTAGTAGCTCAAGTTGTCTCCATTTTATACCAATTCTCTATGGAGATGCCACTAATATTTTTGAGCCATGCCACGGTGAGTAATGTTTCAGAAAGTGATTGTTGATAATATTAATGTATTTCAGCCAAGAAACCGGGTTTCTACCATTATTTTAGGTTCTATACCTACATTTATCGAAGAAACCCGGTTTCTAAGCCCTAGGGTTCATCTAAAAGGTTGACCAAAATAATTTTTTACTATATATTGATAATGGTAAAAGTTTCCTTGATTAAAGAGAAAAATATGGGTAATTTAGAAACTGAGAATATTCAATATATCTCTAACCCAGAGGGAGAAACCGTAGCGGTAGTAGTTCCGATTCAACTATGGCGTGAAATTGCCTCGGAACTGGAAACAAAGTATCTAACGAATAGTAAAATCATGCTAGAGCGTATACTAGAAGCAAGAAAGCGTACAACTGGAATTTCATTGAAAAAAGTTTGTGAAACTTTTGGAATTTGAACCACTAAGTTGTGTTGGGTTTCGTTACCTCAACCCAACCTACAATTGCTTAGTTTTCTTTTGTAAATTTTGGCCGGTGCGTTGCGCCCCGCGAAGCGCCGCTCTTAGCGACCGCACCCTACTATTACTCTATTCTCAAAGTCCCCCTTATCAAAGGGGGATTTAGGGGGATAGTCCCAATTTGTAGCAACCATTTTCCGATTTGATATTGGTTGTTTGTTGTTATCATCTAATTAGATTCTACCAACTATTCCACAGCATATTCACTAAATTGGCGATCGAAAGCAGAATGAAAACCCAGCACAATATCAGTTTTCGCCACTCCCATTGCTACTAATTCTTCGGCAAAATCAATATCAGTCATGTTGTAATGAGCCAGATTTTTTCTTTTCTAATTTCCAGGTGAACGCTACAGCTATGAACGTAGCGAGAACCTTGCCAACCAAAATTAACAATTAGATAGCGATCGCGTTCTCGATCGCAAACCAACTCTCTTTCCATTTCTGGATTTAAAGATTTATATCCTGCATATTCAGCTAGCAAAGTTTGAATAATGTCACGATAAAGTTCTAGTTTATCCATCTAGTAGTTCCAAGAAAATAATATATATATATGTCCGCACCTTTTCCCACGATTACATATTATCATCTAGTAAAAAAAAATGCAACATCTTGGGAAAATTAATCTGGGTCATATAAAGCGGACAGCCCAGACTTGCCCTGCACTTCGACTACGCGGCCCCCGAGACTCGTCGAAGGGCAGTGACCGCGTAGCCGAAGGGGGGCTATCCCACAGTTATTTAGCACTTTTAACTCTACTTACTAAGAGAGACGGCCCACAAAAGGTTTTACATCTTTTTCAGACCAAGGTGATGGGGGACTGCTCTTATAATCAATAAAATAATCGTAGCCTAACTGCTGGTATAGTTCGTTAACTAATTGCTGCAAGTCTACTATTACTTCCTTGTCTTCAGCCAGAAGGGGAAGGGGAAAACAGGGAATGCGATCGCCCAAATTAAAAAGATACAAATCGGCAGCGGGACGACTATTGGCAGGACTAACTAAGATTCGATAATGACTCTTCTTGCTATTATTAGCAACAGGTAAAGGATTACCAGCCCTCAACAAGTCAATTTCTACTAAATGAGTCAAACTTTCCAAAATTTGCTGTCGTTTTGCTTCATATTTCTGACGACCTTCTCCTTGTTTGTTAGCGGGAGAAAGAAGTTGGATGGCTGTTACTACTTTCTTAGTAGCAGTATCTTTAACTTCAATGTAAGATTGTCGCACTTCTTCTCTTATAGGAACGGATACGGAAATAGGTAGAACTGATGGTTGAGATACAGCAACTGCAGTTGCTGTTCTTGTGGAAATAGAAGCAGAATCTCGACGCTGTTGTACGGTTACATCCGGTCTCCCAATTGCTATTAAAGTAGAGCCAGCAATTTTATAAACCCATTTGTCCGTCACTACTCGATATTTAGGTAATAATTGAGGAATTAAAGCTCTGGCGATCGCCCCTATTAATTGGTTGTGAAAATCCGACCAATATTCCGATTGTTCTAAGTAGGGATTCATCCCCGGAAATGGATTAGCCATAACAGTTGATAGTTGATAGTTGATAGTTCATAGTTATACTCCTCCCTCGCCCTTTGGGAGAGGGAGGCTGGGAGGGAGAGGGAAAAACCACTCCTACTTAGAAAGTAGAGCCATTCCAACCCCACATAGTTCGCTCTGCATCGGCAAATTCGATATAAGTTCGGTTCTTAGATACTCCTAATTTATCGCTTACTTCTTGACAAAAATCTTGACTCATAGCCTTAGTTTGAGCTGGACTCATATTGCCAATACTTTTAATTTCAATATAACAGGCTGGGTCGTCAGTTCCAGCAAAAGTCATGGCTACTTCCGGTTCAAAAGCTGTCATTACATAGGATTCTGGTTTGCCTAAATGACCGGCCAGTTTGCTGGAAAGATTTTTGAGCAAGTCTTGAACTAGAGACCTATGGGGAGCGGGGACAGATGATTGAACTTTAATTAAAGGCATATTGCAAGATTATTCCCTTGAATTAGTTATACTTTTAAAATATCATGATGGTATCAAATAAGCAAGCTAAGTGGAAAGGATTATGAGCCTGTTACTGCGATCGGAACAACGCAGCAAATTAGATGAGACAGAAGATAGGTTTTTTTATGACGTACCGAGGCTCGTCACCCACGTAGATAATAATTTTATCGCTCAGTTAACTAATTTATACAGGGAAAAGCTAAAACCTCATAGCTCCATTCTGGATTTAATGAGCAGTTGGGTTTCTCATTTGCCAGAAGATGTAGCATTTGCTAGAGTGGAAGGACATGGCATGAACTCAGAAGAACTAGCCAAAAATCCTCGCTTGGATAATTATTTTCTTCAAGATTTAAATGCTAACCCTAAGTTACCTTTTCCCGATACAGATTTTGATGGGGTTTTAATTGCGGTTTCTATACAATATTTGCAATACCCGGAAGCTATATTTACAGAAATTAATCGGGTTCTGAAACCAAAGGGAATTGCTATTATTAGCTTTTCCAATCGCATGTTTTATCAGAAGGCCATCTCCGCTTGGCGAGACGGAACCGATTCAAGTCGGCTAAACTTAGTCAAGAGTTATTTTAACTCAATTCCTGGCTTTAATAAACCAGAGGTAATTGCTCGTCAATCTCAACTTCCTTCTTTCTTACAAATGCTGGGTATGGTGGGAACGGATCCATTCTATGCTGTTATTGGAGAGAAGAAGGAAGGAGAATATAGCAGTTGACAGTTGATATAGCAATCAGGAATGATATGTGAGAAAAGCATATTTCCGACCCTACCGGCACAATCGGTACTTTACGAAATTTTTTGTCCATGGCCAAGTGAATGCGATCGCCAGCTCAAATAAATGCGATCGCCAGCTCAAATAAATGCGATCGCCAGCTCAAATAAATGCGATCGCCAGCTCAAATAAATGCGATCGCCAATTCAAATAAATGCGATCGCCAATTCAAATAAATGCGATCGCCAATTCAAATAAATGCGATCGCCAATTCAAATAAATGCGATCGCCAATTCAAATAAATGCGATCGCCAATTCAAATAAATGCGATCGCCAATTCAAATAAATGCGATCGCCAATTCAAATAAATGCGATCGCCAATTCAAATAAATGCGATCGCCAATTCAAATAAATGCGATCGCTGCAGGCTCACTTTTGAAAACAGATGATAATCAAAGATATTTTATAAGAAAGAGCCATACATTTTTAGTTTTTGAAAAAAGAACTTTTCTTGACTAATTGTCCACTCAAACAACCATTTAACTATCCTAAAATTTTGGCAAATATTCCAATACTTGCGTAACATTTCTTTTCCTTGTAACCACACATCTTCAATTGGGTTTTGTTCTGGAGCATTTGGAGCTAACCTAATACATCTTATTAACCATTCTTCTTCTGTTTTTCCTTGATTAAGTTTCTCTAAATATTCTCTGAATTCTTTACTATGATGATATGAAGCTCCATCCCAGATAATTAATATTTGTTTTTTTCTATTTTCCTCTATCAAATAGTTTACAAATTTTATTGTATTCTCTGTATTTCCCTGTGGATATCCTTTTACAATTACTTTGCCCGTTCGGTAATTCATTGCTCCATAATAAGTTTGTCTTTTTTTCTCATTTTTAATTGGTATTTCAATTCTACTATCTGTTTTTCCCCACACATACCCGCAAATATCACCCCAGATTAAATGGCATTCATCCAAGAAAAATATGAGCAATTTTTCTGATTCAATTTCCTTTCTATGTTTTTCTAAAAGCTCTTCAATCTCTTTTTTTTTTGCTGTTATTTCTTCTGGTTTTTTATCAGGATTCTTCTTCTGTGATTTTTTCCAAGAAACCCCTGCTTCATGAAACAGCTGATAGTAGCTAGATTTGGCAGCAAATGTCACTCCAAAATTTTCAGCAACATAATATTCTAGTTCGTTTAGATTCCAGGTTTTATTATTTTTTAACCAGGTGATAACTTTTGTTTTTTCGGATGGACTTAAATATCCTTGTGAGCCTTTATGAGCTAGCTTAATACCCTCCACTCCATTCATTATAAATGCTTGTTTCCATTTGCTTATGAATCCAGAGCATACTTTCAACACTTTCATGATTTTTCTATGTGGATAACCTCGCAAGGTCATGCTTACTGCTAGTGCTCGTTTCAATTCTCTTGAGTCAGGATTGGACTCAATAAAGGCATCTAATTCTTCCATCAAGCGTACAATTCACTACTATCTCAGTTTCTCACATATCATTCCTGATTGCTATAGAACTAATAGATAGGGGAAGTTTCCCTCGGCAAAAACTGCTGTTCGCTCCTTCAACGGTCAACCAGAAAGAAATTCTCACCGCCACTATGGATATGGATATGGTCATGACTATGGAAGGAGAAGGGACTCAGTCTATCGATATGCCAACCATTGAAATGACCATGGAAACTGAGGTAACCTCGGTAGATACCAATGGGGATATTCATGTTGATACTTTGTATTCAGGCATTGATGTGGTTGCCGATCCAACGGTTCCTCCAGAGTTGGTGGAGAATTTGCGATTGGGTATGCAAACCATAGTAGGTTTAAAAATTTCCTCCATTTTAGATCCCCAAGGAAATATTAAAGCCGTAAATTTTCAGGTGCCAGATAATTGGGACCCGAACCTCAAACAAATGTTTGAACAAATGACTAATTCTTTGAGCGACCTCGGGGTAGGTTGGCTATGTACTCTATCGACATAGTTTTAGAGCAAAATTTATCCAGTTCTTTCTTTGAGTCTATCTTATCAGTTCTAGACTTTGTTATTGGTTATTGGTTATTTGTTGTTGGTTCTTAGATTATACAATGCCTTGGTTGATGGTCAAACAGCGATCGCGATCGCTCTCATTCGATCTAGTTTCTATTAAATCTACTATAATAGGAAGTGCGGAATGTAGGTTAAATATCCACTATCAACTATCCACTGTCAACTATCCACTGTCAACTGTCAACTATTAACTTATGACTAACACCCAGACCCGGAAAGCAGACCACTTGCGCATTTGTCTAGAGGAGGACGTTCAGTTTCGGGCCAATACTAATGGCTTAGAACGGTATCGCTTCATTCACTCCTGTTTGCCAGAATTGAATCCCGAGGAAATAGACTTAAGTACTAATTTTCTAGGGAAGAAATTACAAGCACCGTTGTTAATTTCTTCCATGACAGGAGGGACGGAAACAGCGAAAAAAATCAATTATCTTTTGGCAGAAGTAGCTGAAACTTACGGTTTGGCTATGGGAGTAGGTTCTCAGCGGGTAGCGGTGGAAAAACCGGATGTAGCCCATACTTTTGCTGTCCGTTCTGTGGCTCCCCACATTCTTCTTTTCGCTAATATGGGTGCTGTTCAACTCAATTATAACTACGGTGCAGAAGAGTGTTTGCGGGTAGTGGATTTGTTAGAAGCGGATGCTTTGATTCTCCATTTTAACCCCTTGCAAGAGTTTGTTCAACCCAAAGGAGATACTAATTTTAAAGGATTGCTGGATAAAATAGAGAATTTGTGCAGTAAGCTGGAAGTGCCGGTGATTGCCAAGGAAGTAGGCAACGGCATCTCGGGAACTATGGCCCAACAGTTAGTTAATGTGGGAGTGAGGGCGATTGACGTAGCAGGAGCCGGGGGGACTTCTTGGGCCAAAGTAGAAAGCAAGCGGGCTGAGAATTCTTTACAGCGGCGTTTGGGGGAAACTTTTGCTGACTGGGGCATACCCACGGCAGAGTGTATTGTGGAGATTAGGTCTCTTTATCCAGACCTACCTTTGATTGCTTCTGGAGGCTTGAAAAATGGCTTGGACGCAGCCAAGGCCATCGCCCTGGGAGCAAATCTAGCTGGTTTGGCTCGTCCCTTCCTGGCTGCAGCAGCGGATTCTCCTGCTGCGTTGGCTGAGTTAGTACAATTACTCATAGCGGAACTGACAGGAGTCATGTTTTGCACCGGTAATGGGGATGTGAAAGCATTGCAAAGTAATATAGCAATCAGGAATGATATGTGAGAAAAGCATATTTCCGACCCTACCGGCACAATCGGTACTTTACGAAATTTTTTGTCCATGGCCAAGTGAATGCGATCGCCAGCTCAAATAAATGCGATCGCCAGCTCAAATAAATGCGATCGCCAGCTCAAATAAATGCGATCGCCAGCTCAAATAAATGCGATCGCCAGCTCAAATAAATGCGATCGCCAGCTCAAATAAATGCGATCGCCAATTCAAATAAATGCGATCGCCAATTCAAATAAATGCGATCGCCAATTCAAATAAATGCGATCGCCAATTCAAATAAATGCGATCGCCAATTCAAATAAATGCGATCGCCAATTCAAATAAATGCGATCGCCAATTCAAATAAATGCGATCGCTGCAGGCTCACTTTTGAAAACAGATGATAATCAAAGATATTTTATAAGAAAGAGCCATACATTTTTAGTTTTTGAAAAAAGAACTTTTCTTGACTAATTGTCCACTCAAACAACCATTTAACTATCCTAAAATTTTGGCAAATATTCCAATACTTGCGTAACATTTCTTTTCCTTGTAACCACACATCTTCAATTGGGTTTTGTTCTGGAGCATTTGGAGCTAACCTAATACATCTTATTAACCATTCTTCTTCTGTTTTTCCTTGATTAAGTTTCTCTAAATATTCTCTGAATTCTTTACTATGATGATATGAAGCTCCATCCCAGATAATTAATATTTGTTTTTTTCTATTTTCCTCTATCAAATAGTTTACAAATTTTATTGTATTCTCTGTATTTCCCTGTGGATATCCTTTTACAATTACTTTGCCCGTTCGGTAATTCATTGCTCCATAATAAGTTTGTCTTTTTTTCTCATTTTTAATTGGTATTTCAATTCTACTATCTGTTTTTCCCCACACATACCCGCAAATATCACCCCAGATTAAATGGCATTCATCCAAGAAAAATATGAGCAATTTTTCTGATTCAATTTCCTTTCTATGTTTTTCTAAAAGCTCTTCAATCTCTTTTTTTTTTGCTGTTATTTCTTCTGGTTTTTTATCAGGATTCTTCTTCTGTGATTTTTTCCAAGAAACCCCTGCTTCATGAAACAGCTGATAGTAGCTAGATTTGGCAGCAAATGTCACTCCAAAATTTTCAGCAACATAATATTCTAGTTCGTTTAGATTCCAGGTTTTATTATTTTTTAACCAGGTGATAACTTTTGTTTTTTCGGATGGACTTAAATATCCTTGTGAGCCTTTATGAGCTAGCTTAATACCCTCCACTCCATTCATTATAAATGCTTGTTTCCATTTGCTTATGAATCCAGAGCATACTTTCAACACTTTCATGATTTTTCTATGTGGATAACCTCGCAAGGTCATGCTTACTGCTAGTGCTCGTTTCAATTCTCTTGAGTCAGGATTGGACTCAATAAAGGCATCTAATTCTTCCATCAAGCGTACAATTCACTACTATCTCAGTTTCTCACATATCATTCCTGATTGCTATAGTTATAGAACCACTCCAGAACCTAATGATTCAGCAAAGAATCGCGAACCTTTGGAGCCTGAAGAACTAGGATATTATTCAGAGTTTAAGATAGCTTTACAATCTACATTTGAATATTCAGACCTTTTACGTGACGCTAATGATAGCATGAAGTCCCATCAAAACGTAAATCAAACTGAAGAGGCACAATATGAAAGGGTGCGTCTAGAAAGAGCTTTTTTCAATCTGAAAGAAATCAGCGATAACAATCTGTCTTTGTTGATTCCGGTTTGGCCTCCTAGCTCAATGGAGGATTTACATGATGAATGGCTGGAGCTACTACAGATTGTAAAAACTGCTCAGTCTCCTCAAGAGTTAGTGTCCCAAAACCCAAGTTTTTTAATTGCTTATAGAAAGTTTGAAGAAGAATTTGGTAATCGACCAAGGCAGCTATTAGAAAATGGTGGAATAATAGTTCAATTTAAACCTCGTATGATTCCGGCAAAAGTTAGCCTTGACACGCAAAGTTGGGAATTTGACTTGAAATTTCATCCAAGCTTATCTACTGCGATTGGAAGTTTTAATGTTACAACAAAACCACCAGAGAAATATGGAACAATTACTAGATTAATTTTTAAATATGGGGAGAAAATTCGCTATGTTACTCTAGCTCGAGGCTTTGAATTTTTTGAAATTTCTTCACCTCGTGGATGCCAAGTAAATATCTCTATAAAAGAGACTGAAGACCCGCGAATGGTTGTTGAAGTTCTTCCATGTGATTCTCAATCCGAGATTCCCACAGATGAACCATCTTCGACTTTAGAACAACCTATTGAAAGGAAAAGTACAAACAATATAATATTACCTAAAGAGATAATGTTACCTGAAGAGGCTGTGGAAAATTATTATCAGCTTATTAATCAAGGAAAATATCAAACAACTTGGAGCAAGTTAACTAGTAGTTTCAAAAAAAATAAATTGCAAAACAGCTATGATGATTACGAGAAGTTTTGGAAAACTGTTAACTTAGTGAAAATTCATGACCTTCAGCTGATAACGAATAATAACAATACTGCTATAGTCTATGCCAAACTTCAATACTTTATGAGAAGTGGTAAATCTAAATATGACGAGAATGGCTATATTGCTCTAGTGCGTGATACAGAAAATGGTGGATGGCTAATTGAATCTAAGCAAAAATCTGAGATTGCTGCAGCTGAGTCAGTTTTGACTTTAGCCCAACCCAATGAAACGCAAACTACAAACAATCTAATTTCACCTAAAGAGGCTGTCGAAGAGTATTATCAGCTTATTAATGAAGGCAAATATCGGATAACTTGGAGCAAGTTAACTCGTGATTTCAAAAAAAATAAATTGAAAAACAACTATGATGATTACGAGAAGTTTTGGAAAAGTGTTAACTTAGTGAAAATTCATGACGTTCAGCTTATAAAGAATAACGGTGATACTGCTATAGTCTATGCCAAACTTCAATACTTTAGGAAAAATGATAACTTTCATGACCCGAACGGCTATATTACTCTGGTGCGTGATACAGAAAACGGTAGGTGGCTAATTAAATCTAAGGGACAATCTTATTAGACTATAGATGATGTAATTGAATTTATATCCAATCTACTATAGCAATCAGGAATGATATGTGAGAAAAGCATATTTCCGACCCTACCGGCACAATCGGTACTTTACGAAATTTTTTGTCCATGGCCAAGTGAATGCGATCGCCAGCTCAAATAAATGCGATCGCCAGCTCAAATAAATGCGATCGCCAGCTCAAATAAATGCGATCGCCAGCTCAAATAAATGCGATCGCCAATTCAAATAAATGCGATCGCCAATTCAAATAAATGCGATCGCCAATTCAAATAAATGCGATCGCCAATTCAAATAAATGCGATCGCCAATTCAAATAAATGCGATCGCCAATTCAAATAAATGCGATCGCCAATTCAAATAAATGCGATCGCCAATTCAAATAAATGCGATCGCCAATTCAAATAAATGCGATCGCCAATTCAAATAAATGCGATCGCTGCAGGCTCACTTTTGAAAACAGATGATAATCAAAGATATTTTATAAGAAAGAGCCATACATTTTTAGTTTTTGAAAAAAGAACTTTTCTTGACTAATTGTCCACTCAAACAACCATTTAACTATCCTAAAATTTTGGCAAATATTCCAATACTTGCGTAACATTTCTTTTCCTTGTAACCACACATCTTCAATTGGGTTTTGTTCTGGAGCATTTGGAGCTAACCTAATACATCTTATTAACCATTCTTCTTCTGTTTTTCCTTGATTAAGTTTCTCTAAATATTCTCTGAATTCTTTACTATGATGATATGAAGCTCCATCCCAGATAATTAATATTTGTTTTTTTCTATTTTCCTCTATCAAATAGTTTACAAATTTTATTGTATTCTCTGTATTTCCCTGTGGATATCCTTTTACAATTACTTTGCCCGTTCGGTAATTCATTGCTCCATAATAAGTTTGTCTTTTTTTCTCATTTTTAATTGGTATTTCAATTCTACTATCTGTTTTTCCCCACACATACCCGCAAATATCACCCCAGATTAAATGGCATTCATCCAAGAAAAATATGAGCAATTTTTCTGATTCAATTTCCTTTCTATGTTTTTCTAAAAGCTCTTCAATCTCTTTTTTTTTTGCTGTTATTTCTTCTGGTTTTTTATCAGGATTCTTCTTCTGTGATTTTTTCCAAGAAACCCCTGCTTCATGAAACAGCTGATAGTAGCTAGATTTGGCAGCAAATGTCACTCCAAAATTTTCAGCAACATAATATTCTAGTTCGTTTAGATTCCAGGTTTTATTATTTTTTAACCAGGTGATAACTTTTGTTTTTTCGGATGGACTTAAATATCCTTGTGAGCCTTTATGAGCTAGCTTAATACCCTCCACTCCATTCATTATAAATGCTTGTTTCCATTTGCTTATGAATCCAGAGCATACTTTCAACACTTTCATGATTTTTCTATGTGGATAACCTCGCAAGGTCATGCTTACTGCTAGTGCTCGTTTCAATTCTCTTGAGTCAGGATTGGACTCAATAAAGGCATCTAATTCTTCCATCAAGCGTACAATTCACTACTATCTCAGTTTCTCACATATCATTCCTGATTGCTATAGTGGACAGTTGATAGTTATACTGCAACCTGCGGTTGCTCTGATATTATGTCCGTCTATA
>CAXFYD010000146.1:0-16000 GCA_964006365.1 Trididemnum miniatum | reverse complement strand
AACTTTTTTTGGTGCAAGATCTGAGTAAGATATCATTATTGTATACTCTCGAACCTCTCTGTGTGAAATAATATCATCTCTTAATAATACAACGTCTGATTCTTAATATTATATTGGGATCGTTGGGATTAATACCCTAGGGCTGTTGGGTTTCGTACCTCAACCCAACCTACAATTGCTACTATGATTGAAAACAGCTGCCAAAATTTATAAACAACCAACAACCAACAACCAACAACCAACAACCAACAACCAACAACCAACAACAAAATGACACAATTATCTTCCCATAGATTTGTACGGAGAGGAAGGGTTTTTCCTGAAAAACAACTTTCTCCTGAAGAACTTGCCAGAATCAAAGCCGAAGACGCAATATTTTATCAGCGTTGTCGAGAAGTGTTCGACCGGGTACAACCAGAATTGATTCAAGACCATTACGATTGGTTTATTATTATCGAACCTGATACTGGCGATTATTTTATCGATGAAGATAAAAATTTAGCACTGTCACAATCTCGTTTCAAATATCCAGAAAAAAAATGTATTATCATGCGTATTAACGAAACAGGGACTTGCGGGAGAATATGATCCAAGGTGAATTTAATAGTCAAGGGGAGCTGTTTTTTGAAGTCGGGTTGATTTCTGCTGATGGAGATATTATTCCTGTAATGGCACTGTTAGATACTGGCTTTACTGGTTGGTTGGCAATTGATAATCAAGATGCTGAAAGTTTAGGGTGGATAAGTACGAAGGAACCACAGGATATGCAAACTGCAATGGGAGAAGCACGTTTTAGTTTATATGAGGGAAAAGTAGTTATTGATGAAGAAGAGTTTACAGTTGAAGTGTTAGGAGGAAATGAACTAGCAAATATTCTCTTAGGTGTTTTGTGGTTACGAACGAAGCGTTTGGTTGTATATTTTTCTATGGGAGTTTTGACTTTAGGATAAAAAAATAGATTTTTGGTTTTAGCTAAGATATCATTATTAGATACTCTTGAACCTCTTTGTGTGAAATAAGATCATCTTTTAATAATACAACGTCTGATTCTTAATATTATATTGGTATAATTGGCATTAATACCCTAAAATGGGGCTGTTGGGTTTCGTACCTCAACCCAACCTACAGTTGCTACTAACCGCATACATAATCGCTTCTAACGTATCCGGAAGCATGATTCAAGCTATCTACTTGAACAGAGAACCATTCATTACCTAATGAATCTACTGATACAACACCGCCTACGTACACAAGAGTTTCATTAGGAAGGGAAGCAATTATATCGTATTGGACACCGGGACCTTCTCTTAGATTAACCATTCCATTCGGATTCCTAGTGCAAATCAACGCTGATTGAGCTGCCAGAGCAGATTTTATCAAATTAGTGCTTGTACTAATGAAACTTGTAGCAGCGATAGTTGCGGCTGCTAGCAAAATATTTAGTTTAGTCATCTATGTCATTTAAGTTGATTGAAGACAATTTGTTTTGATTATAGCATTACCAGATTTGATTAAGACAAGGGGTTCAGCTATTATTATCAGAGCGATCGCTTAATAATTGCCGCTTGTAGTAAAATTTGACGTTCCTCAAGGCGATCGTCAAGAAAGATTTAACTGCTTCCGTGATAACGGTCAAAAAGGAGGGAGTGTTTTCGGGGTGCGGTCACAAACAGTTGAATTTTATATTCTCAATAGTCACAGCTGACTCGCGATTGTTAGGCAGCCCAGAGGGCTACCCCACGATTGATAAAGAAAAAACAACTACTTTTGACCACACCCGTGTTTTCGCCCCTGCTTGGTCCGTTAATTCAACACTTTGTATTCTTCAGCCTCATCAAGTTTATTAGGATTTACTTCCACCTTTGTTAAGTTTCCTTCGGAATTCACTAAAATCATTGAATATGGATTAAAAGTACTATCGTCACTAATCAAAGCATTACATTTAAGTTGTTTGCAGATTTGGCTTATAACAAAAATTTCATCATCCAAAGTAAAATCAAGATAAAAAGATAGCATAGTGCAAAACAACCCAGGCAACATTGTAAGGACACATATCACTGCAACATCAAAGCTTGCATTTTCAAGAGAGTCAATGATTTCAATTTGTGTTTCATCCACATCGAAAACATGAGAAAAAACTGAAATGAGTTCTCTATCGCATGGTTCGTAGTTGATAATTAAATCTCTCCAAATCATTGTTGAGACTTGCTCCATAGGTTTATGGTGTCCCAGTTTACCAGGCTGCTGGTCGAAGGTAAAACAAAGCAAGACCTCAAGATTTTCATATAAAATCCAAAAATGTTTGCTACAGATATAATCATGTAGGCTTGGCAGCTAAAATGGTAGTCTAGATTTAGACCAACGGTTGGGGTTAGAAACCGGGTTTCTTGGGAAAATTTCGGCAATTCACCCTAAAATAATGGTCCAAACCCGGTTTCTGAGCTGAATAATATGATTTTCCTTCCTGCTATATCTGTAACATTCTTTTTTAGATTTGATATCACCCACTATTTTGAACGATTTCATCTGGATAAAATATAGCATTTCTCTGACTCATGGGGTGCAAAAGTAGCCGCTTCAGGAATAAGACAATATTCACAATACCCCTTTGCTCGTTCGTAAACCTGTCTTCGTAAAGCTACAGGAATATAAGTTTTACTCATTATACCCCAGCTTCCTTCAGCTTCAAAAATGCTCTAGCTTTAGCCATTCTGACAAGATGTTCTAAATATTGATAATGTTGCCATAGCTGTTCCTCTGTGGCGGTCAAACCTACCGTCCGATTTTTCTCTAAAAGTAGAGACAATTGAGTTTGTAAGGCTTCTGAGGGACGGAGAGCAATAATAGCCGACTCCGTGGGGAGACTTGCTAAAAATTCCCAAACTTCAGCCATACCGGAAAAACCTTCTTGAGGAATAGCATTAAATTCTCGCAATCCTAATGCTATAATTTGAGGTAGCTTATCTCGATAGGATTGAAGCTCGCTGACAATTTCATCGGGTAGCTCGAAGGTAACTTCCATTGGCTTTTTTTGTGTAGTCATTCTAGAAGTTTAATCTATTATAGCCTCTATCCTAAGATAAATTAATTGCAACAATTAATTTTGGCTATTGGTTGATTTCATGGATTCTGTTTTAGGCATAGATGGAGGAGGAAGCAACACTGTTTGCGTCTTAATGAATTGCAACGGTGAAGTACTCCATCGTTCTTTTGCCGGTCCTTCTAATTACCAAGCTATCGGTATGGAAGCTACCTTTCATGCTCTTAAATCTGCCATTAATGGAGCAGTATGCTCTCACCATCGCCCCACAATTGCAGCTATTTGCTTGGGTTTAGCGGGTGTAGATCGTCCCGAAGATTTTCAGGTAATTGGCAAGTTAGTACAACAGCTGAGGTCAGATAATCTTCCTCTAGTTTGGGCGTTACAGCCAGATAGAATTGTGATTTGTAGTGATAGCGCCATTGCCCTGGCAGGAGCTACCAGTAATAATATGGGAATTGTTACTATTGCTGGTACTGGCTCCATGGTGTTCGGTCGCAATCAACAGGGAGAGACCAAACGAGCTGGAGGTTGGGGTGCTATGCTGGGGGATGATGGTAGTGCTTATTATTTGGCTATACAAGGAATACGAGCTGCATTGCGATCGGCAGATGGCATCATCGGAGAGACTATTCTTAAGGAAAAATTCCGGGAACATCTCAATTTAGATAAGCTACAAGATATCATTCCTCTGTTATATAGAAGTAATTGGGGAGTGAAAGAAATTGCAGCTTTAGCAACTATTGTAGATGGAGCGGCAGCAGAGGGGGATACAGTGAGTTGTGGTATTATTGAAGCAGGGGTTGAGGAGTTAGTACTAACTACGAAAGTAGTAATTGATGCTTTATTTAAGCAGGATGAAGAGTTTGAATTAGCTACCGTAGGGGGTGTTTGGCAAGGTAGTGAGTTGATGCGTCAAAGTTTTGCTAAATCTATTGTTAGTTTAGCTGCCTTCGCGAAGATTATTTGGCCTCAACATGACTCTGCTTGGGGTGCTGCTAGGTTGGCTTTGAATACTCTGAGATTGAAATAATGGATATTATAACTGAAAATAGAATAACCGCAGAAGAATACTTTAAAAAAGCAACTTAGTTAATCAAAGAAGGAAAACTAGAAGAAGCGATCGCTCAATATGATGGAGCATTGAAAGTTAATCCTCGGTATATTCCAGCTCTCAATCAATTAGGTACTATTTACGAAAACAAAAAAGAATTTGATAAAAGGAAGCGATCGCTGCATATCAGAAAGCGATCGACCTCAATCCGCAAAATCCCCATTTGTATCGCAGTTTGACCAAGATACTATACCATAGTAACAAAAAAAATATTTCGGAAGCCATCGATTACAATCAAAAAGCGATTTACCATTTTTTAATTGATTCTCATCCTGAATTTATCGGTCAACACTGGGATAGTAGCAAGCTCATGCCACCAGAATTTCTGATTATTGGCATGAGGAAATAGGGTCCATTCCGGGAAAAGGAGAAGGCATGTTTCAGTTACCAGTTATACAGTTAGCAGTTACCAGTTTATTGAGAATTAACTAAAAAACCGAGAACAAGAGGTGGAAGTAAGCGCTGTTTTTTCTGCCATTTCTAAAACCGATTCCTCAGTCAAGATAACAGTATCATCTGCTGTTATTTGCCAACCTTTTGCTTGCCTTAACTCCAAGGGCAATGTTTCCCTTCCAGAAGAAACAGAGGAACTCCCTTCTTTTGAGATAGAAAAATCTTGTAAATCTCGCCAAATTATCTGACTTCTAATAGCTCTGGTTGGGTCTTCTGGCAAACCTCCTCTTCTTGTATAAACAAAAGAATTGCGAGCAATTTCTTTACAGCCTACAAATACTTTGTTACTGACATCGATCGCTTCTTCTGGCAATTTGATTAATCCGGAAGCAGGATCTAGTTCTGGATTGTTAATAGTTACAGTTCCAGAAACACCAAACTCAGAACTGGCAGTAATAAAGCTATCTTCAGAAATAAAAAGACCTTGAGTGGAGATGGGAATGTTGCCTCCAGTTCCAGCGAAAGCGCGAGCATTAATGGAACTATTAGTTAGAATGGCTACAATATCGCTGTTGATAGAGATATTGCCCCCATTACCAATTCCCCCCGCTTCTGCCTCAATTTCGCTGTTATTGTCCAACAATAATAAATTGTCTACTTGTAGCTGGATATTGCCGCCTTCACCAGATGCTGTAGATGCGCTAATACCTCCTTCCCTTGAAAGGGTAATATCTTCTGCATCAATAAAGATGGAGCCTCCATCTCCAGTACCCTCGTTGCTGACGTTGATGAAAGCGCCATCGCTGACTCTCAAGTTTTTGGTATGAATGGTGGTATTGCCGGATTCACCAGAAGGCACTTCCGGTAGTCCGAAAAACAGGCGAAAGAATCCGCTGCTAATAGTTATTGAAGAGCGGATCGTACTCTGAATATCGGGAAATTCTGGAGAGATTCCTATTACTTCTACAAACTCCTCAGCATCGATGGTTAAACTACCAGAATTTCCATCACCAAAACTAGAAGAACTAATTGTACCTCCATCTCGCAGGATTAATTTTTTGGTATTGATTTGCAAATTGCCAGCACTGCCATTCGCAAAGGTAGAAGCGCTAATATTACTAGGACCTCCGTTGGAGCCTACTCCCACTATTTCAATCAGTTCCGAAGCTATTACATTCACATTTCCTCCATCTCCCTGACCTTGACTCAGGGAAGAGATAAACGATCCTTCAAAAACCTTGATTGTGGTTGCGGAAACTGTCACGTTTCCCGCTCCGGCATCGCTTAAAGTATTAGCTAAAATACCGCTATTCATAGAGATGTCAGGTTTGAATGCAGTCAATTCAATAGAGTTGGCCATTACCGTAATATCTCCTGACGGTCCATTGCCAAAGGTTAAACTTGTAATCAGGGAACCGTCTTGCAGTTCTAAGGAATCGGTTTTAATTGCTATGGCCTCACTTTTCCCTTCTCCTAACGTTTGACTGAAGATGCCGTTGTTAACAATGCCTTCTATGTTAAGGCGATCGCCTATTTCAATTTCAATCGCCCCAATTTCTTGGTCCCCTTGATTGTCCAGAAGAACGATGGAGTTATCTTTTACAGTTAAATTTTCTCCTTTAATGTGAATGGAAGCATCCAACATACCTGCCGCATATAATGCTGTTGATGACAGGAGTTGAATATCGCCCAAGTTTTCTCTTTCTTCATATTCTAAAACCCAGCCAGAATTAGTTGGACTGAGGTTAACCAATCCTGGTGCTGGTAATTGACTTCCTACCGCTCCTAACTCAATTCTTCCTTCTTTTGCTGTTAGGGTAGCGCCGGATAAAGTAATATGGGCTCCCACCAAAGCGAGGGTATTATCTAATACTTCAAAACCTAGAGCTTCATCACCAGTAATTAATTGAGAAGTTCTAGGATTTTGAATCAGATTGTGACCCACACCTTCCGCTGCGATTTTACCGGGATTGGAGCCAAACTGCAAGCCAATGGGTACGTTAATTGTTAGTAGGGGTGGGTTTTCAGGATTGTTTGCAGAAAATACTTGATTATTTTCAAAGATAATACTCTCAGCCGTAGTGGCAAAAAAGGAACCTCCAACATCCAATCTTGCATTAGGACCGAAAAAAATGCCGTTGGGATTGAGCAAAAAAAGATTAGCAGTACCGTTAGCTTGAATTAATCCGTCAATTTCCGATATTTGTCCTCCTGTTACCCGAGTAAAAATATTTTCTATTCTCAGGTCATTATTAAAAAAAGCTGTGTTATTCGTGGGAAGAGAAAATTGCTCAAAACTGTGAAAAAGGTTGTTATTTTCAGCGGTTCCTCCTTCGATAATAAATATATTCCCATTGGGAGTTACTTGGGATCGATCGGGCAATAATGTATCATCGGCTACTATTTGAGCCACAACGGGGCCATTGGATAAGTACCAAGAGAAGGTTGCAATAGCGCCGATTTTTGTTAATGAATCTAATCCTAAATGTTTTTTCCCCATTTTCACTTATAGGTTTCCCAAACTTATAAAAGTTTTTCTCTGTTTAGTCAATTATAAACATAAGCAAGACAAAAAATGTTGAATTGCTTTACAAAATTTAACACTTTTGATTGTAAAACTTCCTTTAGAGGGAGAACGCTAAAAAAACACAATCTTTCTAAACCAATAAACACAACTTAATTTTGTTTAATTTTCTAGATCGCAGAAATTTACAACTCTATAGACTTCCGATTTTTTGCCAGTCCCTACTTTAATGAATTCCGAATTTTCATAAAAGGCTCAAGGCTTATCTGTTTACTAGCTTTAGAAAAAGTAGAAATTTCAACATTCATACCACTAAAATTTAGTCTTTTAAATAAAACTCGCATACTTGTCAAACTTTTGTCGAGAGAATAACCTAGCTAACAACTTACAAAAAATTGGGTATATTAGGAATTGAGTATTTTTGCATAAAAAAAAGTTGACTTTGAGGTAGATTTGGGAGAGAATACTAATAGGTCGGGAATTCCTACTAAGATAGAATCATTAAGCTCGGTGAGATAGGTTGGCTTTTCAATGGCAACTCGATATTTAGGACGAAGAGAAAAAGCGATAGCATTTGGCGATCGCAGTTATTAAAAGATGATGGACTTCCGGCCACAATTCGCTATACTCTAAATAAGGGTCCATGCCGGGAAAAGAAGAAGGCATTTTTCAGTTACCAGTTATACAGTTAGTAGTTACCAGTTTATATGCACTAATAATGGAAATTGTAAGTAAAAATATAATAACCGCAGAAGAATATTGTAAAAAAGCCAGTCAGTTAATTAAAGAAGGAAAACTAGAAGAAGCGATCGCTCAATATGATGGAGCATTGAAAGTTAATCCTCGGTATATTCCAGCTCTCAATCAATTAGGTACTATTTACGAAAACAAAAAAGAATTTGATAAGGCGATCGCCTTTTACCAGCAAATACTGGAATTACGACCTCAGAGATGTCTAGTACGAGCAAAACTGGGACGAACCATGATGGAAAAGGGAGAGCTAAAAGGTGCTATAGTAGCTTACGAACAAGCCATTGCCCAAGATGAAAATTTACCAGCATGGGTTTATTTTGGTTTTGGGAATGCTTTAGATGAAAGCGGTGAGTTAGAAAGGGCGAGCGCTATGTATCAAAAAGCTATTGCTATAAATCCTGACAACGCTTTTTTCTATCAAAAATTAGGGAATGCTTTATGGAAGATAAACTGCCGATTCAAGGAAGCGATCGCTGCATATCAGAAAGCGATCGACCTCAACCCGCAAAATCCCCATTTGTATCGGAGTTTGGCCAAGATACTATACCATAGTAACAAAAAAAATATTTCGGAAGCCATCGATTACAATCAAAAAGCAATTTACTATTTCTTAGTTGATTCTCATCCTGAATTTATCAGTCAACACTGGGATAGTAGCAAGCTCATGTCACCAGAATTTCTGATTATTGGCATGAGGAAATGCGGCACTACTTCCTTGTACGATTATCTGCTGGAACATCCGCAGATTTTGCCAGCAATAGAAAAAGAAATTCATATTTTGAGTTGCCATCGAGATTTATTAACAGAAAAAGAGCAAAATTGGTATTTTTCTCATTTTCCTAAACGACCGGAAGGAAAACAATTCATTACAGGAGAAGCCAGTACCACCTATATTGATACTCCGGGATTACCCAAAATAATCTTTGCTCATTTTCCTCAAGCTAAAATTATTGTGATTCTGAGAAATCCAGTAGATAGAGTAATATCTCACTACTATCATCGAGTAAGAGTTGGTCTTGAAACTGAGACTCTAGAAAAAGTAGTCAACTTAGAAATAGAAGCACTAGAAACAGTCCCAGAAACTGAAGCTATTTATTTGGCATTTTCTCAACAAGGAAAACAGTTCAAGTGGGAGAAAGTACCGGTTTGGAGTTGGTATTTACCCAACAGCATGTACGTTTATTATTTAGAACAGTGGTTCAGTATTTGGCCGCGAGAACAGTTTTTAATCTTGCGCAGTGAAGATTTAAGTAAAAATCCAGCAGGAACAATGGAAAAAACTTTTAAATTTCTCGGTTTACCAGATTATAAGTCTTCTCAATACCAGCGTCACAATCAAGGAGGTTATTCAGCTAACATTGACGAAGATTTGCGCCGTCGCTTAACCGACTTTTTTAGACCCCACAATCAAAGATTAGAAGAATATCTAGGGATGGAATTTAATTGGGATTGAATAATTGATTATAGCAAATACGTTTAGGTTTGCTACAAATGGGGATTATCCCCCTAAATCCCCCTTATCAAAGGGGGACTTTGATAATATAGTATTCTAAGTATTTAGCAATTGTAGGTTGGGTTGAGCGATAGCGAAACCCAACAGCACGGGTTGTTGTGTTGGGCGGTCCCTAACCCAACCTACGAAAAATAAACTCTATCGATAGATTAGAAACTGAGTGTTTTTGGCACTTCGTACCACAGCACGAAGTGCGGAATGTGGGTTATATTATCTGCTAAGATTTTACTAAAATTTGACAAACTTTTAAAAATTGAATTTGAGATGAAATCACTTCTAGAAATTGAAGCTAGCATAAAACAATTACCTATCAGCGATGCTCGTAAACTTGCAGGATGGTTGAATGAATACCTTGATGATGATTGGGATCGGCAAATGAAAGCGGATATAGCAGCAGGTAAACTAGACCATTTAATTGCTAAGGTCAAATCTGATATTAAAGTAAATCCCGTGAGAGATCTTGATGAAGTCCTTGACAACACCTAATTTTTGGGATGCTATAGCAATTCCCAATGAACAATTAACAATTAACAATTAAATTGCTCATTGCTATATAATCTATTGCTAGCTCGAATCCTTATGAAATCTGAAAAAGAATGCTACAGATAAAATAATGTGATAGGAATTTGTAGGTTGGGTAGAGCGATAGGGAAACCCTTCGGCTAACCAACACAAGTATCTGGTCTTGTTGGGCGTTGCCCTGCCCTTCGGCTACGCTCAGGGGCCGCGAAGTCGAAGTGCAGGGACCGCGTAGTCGAAGGGTTTCGTTGCCTCAACCCAACCTACAATATAATCAACTATTTGTACAAACATTTTTAGATTTGATATTAGAACTATAGATAAAATAATGTTATAAAAATTTGTAGATTGATAGAGACATAGCAAAACCCAACACCAAATCAGGTTGTTGGGTTTCGTGACCTCAACCCAACCTACAATATAATCAACTATCAACTATCAACTATCAACTATCAACTATCCACTATCAACTATCCACTATCAACTATCCACTATCCACTATACAATACTTTTGCTTTCAGTTGGCATTCCCTATATTCATCTTCTGCTAGAGAATCCCAAACAATACCGCTACCCACTCCATATTCTGCTTGTTTGATTTCCCTATCTATTAATACAGTGCGAATCGCAACATTAAATTGAACTTCCCCTTGGGGAGAGATAAAACCAAGGGAACCGGTATAAATATTCCGAGGGGTTTTCTCCAACTCTTGGATAATCTCCATGGTGCGTTTTTTAGGCGCTCCCGTAATAGAAGCACAGGGAAAAAGAGCTGTCAATATTTCTGTCAGATTTGCATTGGTTTGGGCTTCAATAGTAGATGTCATTTGCCAAAGAGTGGGATACTGTTCTACATCGAATAAACTGGTAACTCTCACACTATGGAAATTAGCAATTTTCCCCAAATCGTTGCGAATCATATCTACAATCATCACATTTTCAGCGCGATTTTTTTCTGAATTAAACAACCAATCTGCCATTGCTCGATCTTCAGATAAGGTGGAACCCCGCATGGTAGTACCTTTCATGGGACGAGCGAGGAGTTTATCTCCTCTTAAATAAAAAAACAATTCTGGTGAAGCGGAACAAATTGTATACCGTTCTAGCTCTAAATAAGCAGCATAGTTTGCTGGTTGGGCGAGAATTAATTGTTGAAATAATTGCCAGGGTTCCCCAGGAAAATGAGCTTTCAAACGTAGGGTATAATTGACTTGATAAGTATCTCCCTCAGCAATATAATCTTTGATGCGAGCGATCGCTTTCTGATATTCTTCTTTACTTACGGAAAAATGCCAGTCTAGCTTATAATTCTTGTTGAAGGTATATGGTGGCAAGTTAATTACTTTTGGTTGCTCGTATAAACCAAACCAGAGCAGAGGAAAAGATGATGATTGATGGGTAACTAATACTTGGTCAAAGGCAGAGGAAGCTTCATAACTAATAAAGCCAGCTCCATATAGTTGATGCTTCTGGATTAGTTGATTAACTAGTTGAAATTTGGGAACTACTTCTTCAAGCGAATTCGCGCTAATAACTTCCTTGGCTTCTTCAAATTGAAGCCATTTTTTTTGTTTAGATTCGCGAATAATTACTTGATTCATTCAGGACTATAGCAGTTGATAGTGGATAGTGGATAGTGGATAGTTGATAGTTGATAGTTGATAGTTGATAGTTAAGACAGCAACCTGCGGTTGCTCTGGAATGTAGCAATAGTAACCGCAAATGCTATTGCTAGCTTGTTGTATTAAGTCTGTAACTTGTAACTATACCAGCCCGAAGCGCTACATTTTAATCTATTCTGATTACTTTTCATTATAGAAATTTATCGGCTGGGTAATGTCTACTCTACTACTTTTTCCATTTTTCCATTTTATAGGGTTTCTTGGCATGAGGTACATCTAGGTATCCGGCCTATGAACGTGTTTAGTATTGAGTGAGGGCAACTAACCGGTTATTGTATAACTATCAACTGTCAACTATCAACTGTCAACTATTTTATCTTGTTTTCAAGCGAACCATAAACTCTCGTGCTAAAGTAGAAAAAGCTTTAGCACCAGGAGATTTAGGT
Organism: Trididemnum miniatum; assembly: GCA_964006365.1. NCBI lineage: Eukaryota > Metazoa > Chordata > Ascidiacea > Aplousobranchia > Didemnidae > Trididemnum > Trididemnum miniatum. The sequence continues at coordinate 4,076 of CAXFYD010000146.1, read as the reverse complement.
TCTGTCAAAACTACTGGTTTGAACTCATCCACTGCTCTAGCCACAGCAATATTCATGGGAATTTCCATTTTAAAAATACTATTTTGGCCAAAGTCTTTTTTTAATCTTTCCTTGACATTTTCCGACATGCTGGAAGAACGACCGAGGGAAGTTAAAACAATGCCTATCAGCTGAATGTTAGAGCGGTTGTTGGCTTTGAATTTATTAATTCTCCCTTCTAAGATACCTATTCCTACTACTGATAAAGGTTCGGGTTTAGCGGGAATGATGTAATAGTCGCTAGCAAGAATACCACTGCGGGTCATGAGATGATCTCCAGGAGAAAAATCCATGATAATAAAATCGTATTCCCTAATAATTGGTTGGAGGACGGAACGAATTAAATTATCTTCCATCTGATTCCAAGTAGCGGTAAAATTGGCTAGTTTGCCTCGAGAGCGATGGTAAATAATTTCCGCTAAGAGAAAATCTTCTTGACTCTCCCCGCTCTTGCATAGACGGGGATTCGCAAGTATCCCAATAATGGACTCTTACAGGCGTAGTCAAAGCGCCGCTACTGACTCCTTCAAGACATAATCCTAAAGTTGCCGCTACTTTTCTTAAAATGTTGGCCGCACCGTTACAGTCAGCATTGATTAAACTGCCATTGGCAGAGCGATATAATCGGAGTTTAACTCGCTTTCCCCCCCCCTTGGTCCCCCCCACTGGGGGGGAAACAGGGGGGGAGGGTTTTGCACCGAATGTCGGCAAGAAATCATCATCTAAAAACGATGCTTGCGAGGTGTAACTTTCGGAGGTTTCAACAAATTCAATCCCGTACTGTTCGCACAATTGCTTGATGCGTTCTTTGAGTTTTGCCGTAGGAACTTGAACGAATTTTTGGTTATTTTTTGCACCGATATCGATACCGTCTTTTTGACCTTTATTCCAGCCAAAGACTATCTGAGCGATGCTATTCTCTAAACAATGATTCACAACGATTCTTGCAGCTTTGTTGACCGCATCTCTCATTTGACGATTGCGCTTTTCAGTGATGCGAGATAACCGCTTACTCCAAAAACTTTGAGGTTTGTTCTTCTTAATCGTGGCAATCTGTTTGTTGTACCATTGGTTGATAGACTTGAGATGCTTGCCATCAACAATAAAGCTCTTTCCCGCGTTGCTGACGCAAGTTAACCAGTTATCAAGTCCGTGGTCAATTCCCAAGACTTTCTCTTTATCAACTTCGATTTGTTGGGTTTCTAATTTGTACACCCACTCGACATAGAAGCAACCGTTACGAGGGAGAATTCTGATTTCCCGAATTTTCTTAAAGTCTAGATTGGTGGGAAATGGAAGGAAGAAAGCATCGACTTTAAAAGCGGCTCTTACCTTCAAGCCGAGAGGGATTCGGACTTCTCCTTCTCTTAGTTTCAATGCCTGTTTAGGATAGGTTATAACTCCCATTCCTCCCTTTTTTCGATAATTGGGTAGTCGCGGACGGTTTTCTAGTTCTCCTTTTTTGTACTTTTTAGAAAGTTCTTTGAAAGATTTAAAGGACTCTGCAACTCCTCTCAACGTTTGTTGAGCAGCTTGAGCGAAAAGAAATTTAAAGTTTTGATTTGGCTTTAACTGCTTTTCGAGTTCATATTTTTTTGGAATATAACCGCATTTAAAATACCATTGACGGGCCAGATAAATGCCACAGTTAATGAGTTTATTCGCCGTAGTGCAAAGATATAGCACTACGCATTTAGGTTAGGACATTAATAAAGCCTGAAACCTAGTCATAGCCTAATTTTGAATTTTGAATTTTGAATTTTGAATTGCGCGTAGCGCTATATTCTAAAAATGGCAAGCATTCAGAGTCTGTGATTAAATTTTGTTGACAGCCATACATTGTATTTTACCTCCTCTTTGAGGATAACAAAAAATTATAAGTTCGTCAATCCTTAGAGCGTGTTTGAAAAGTATAGTCAAAGCTCTAGACACCGTCTGGGTTACACGCTGTTTTTTCCTCTACTCTGTAAAGCGGATTTGGTATAAAATTAATTATCAAAGATACAGGCGAATAAATTCGCCGTGTCGATTTTCCACCTCGCTCTTGCATAGACGGGGCTATCAATCTCCCGCTCTTTTCTCGTATAATTCTCCTTCCCCAGGAAGAATATCCAATCCTTGAACATTACAGATATTTCTTTGAATAATGTTTTCCAGGGAAATAGGTAAAGCGCGATTAGGTTGGGTAACTTGATTGATTACAGTGCGCAAGGTGCGTTGTTCTTGCTTCAGTTGGGCAAATTTAACTGGCGGCATGACGCTGAGAGTAGCATTAATTTGGGTATCCAAATCTACTACCAACACTCGCAAACCATGATTTTTCGCTAGACTTGTGGCCAAGTTGACGGTGACGGTAGTTTTTCCTACTCCACCTTTCATGTTGACCATCGATATTACAGATCCCATTGGTTTAACCGATACTTTTTAGCTACCAAAAGCTAGAAGAATCTAGCATTGGCTCACTAATGCAAGCTGAGAAATCAGCCAGGGGGTATCTCCCAAAGCTCGCAGAAATATCCCCCTTCCGCCGTTGATGTCTCGGTCCATTGTCTGGCCATCAACTTTTGACTTGATTTTCTTCGCTCCACCGATATTAAGAATTTCTCCTGTCCAGCTAACAGTTTTACTCGTATACGCTTCACAAACATCTACGACTGTTTTGCCTGTCTCATTAGCTTTCTGTTTCAGAAATTCTTTAAATCTATAGTGAGCGAAAGTGAGCATGTTTCGGACTATCTGGGACCGAAGTTTCCGGTCTCTTTTTCTTGTCATTTGAGAGGTTTCAAACGTGGGCAGTAAAATCACATCAAAGTTATCTACCAAGAATCTGGCAGTTTTGTGATGAAGTTCAGCTACCAAGTTCTGAATCCTGATTATCATCCGGCGAGCAGCTTTTGGAATTCTTCGTTTTTGTCCACCATTGGCTTTACTAATCTTGGACTTCAGATTATCCAAGTGCTGACATAAACGCTGAATACGGGAAAAGTCTCCATGACCAATCTTGCCGACAGATGTCTCACTAAAGAAAGTAATAAAGGTTCTAACTCCTGGGTCTAAAGCCACCACCCTACCTTGGTTCTCGGCAGGGGGTGCGGCAACTTTGTATTTGTAAGCGACGCACAGGTAGTAATTTCCATTTTCAGTCATCAGCCTAGAGTCGCAAATAGCATCCGGCAGGCGTTGAGCGTAAGTTATCTCTCCTAATTTACTGCAGTAAATTCCTTTCTCTTTTATCGCTGTTTTCGGGATGAAGCAAGACTGGATTAGGTTTTTTCGGGACCGGAAGCGTACTCTTTGAATTGTCCCAGTCGAATTGTATTTTTTCTTAGCTTCTCTAACAGCAATGCAAGCGTCCCGGATAGCCACAGATTTTATTTGATAGGGGACTTCTTTGCACCATTCTGGTAGTTCATTTAATATGCCTGTCTTTATGGCATACCAGTTAGCTTTTATTTCTCCATCTCGAAGCAATTCAACTGTTTTGTTGAACACATAACGGGAAACTCCCAGCCATTTCCTAGCCATCAGTCTTTGCTCCGCCGATAGGTAAATCCGAATCTTTTTTGATTTGGTTACTATATTTTCTGAGTCCGTGAACTCGACAAGAGAAGACGTGAATGATGGAGAGAAGATCTGCTGTAAGTTCTTCTTCTGGGCTACTTGTAGATTGGTCTCCAACCAAGATTTTGCCACCGTTGAGACCGACCAGGTACTCAATGAGTTCAAACCCGAACCGGGTAAGTCTGTCTCAGTGGGCAACAACAACTGTGAGCTTATCTCTTTTGACAATTCGTTCCAGTATGGCTCTAAGCCCTTTTCTTTTGTAGTTGAGTCCCGAGCCGATGTCTTTGATGACTTCTGCGTCGGGGAAGAGTCCATTGAGGTAGGCAATTTGGCGGGCGAGGTCATATCGTTGTTTGTTACTACTGACCCGGCAGTAGCACACTGTACAAGATTGGTCTGGCTCTGGGGTTTCTGACTCGAACTGGCACAAGTCTTCTTCATCGAATAGCCTCATGCCTCCTGGGGTTCTAGTA